>JBAJNP010000411.1:0-76808 GCA_036877545.1 Yasuhikotakia modesta | reverse complement strand
ATATATATATATATATATATATATATATATATTTTTTTTTTTGGCAGTTGAGTCATTTTAGTTTGTTTTTAATGTGTGTGTGTGTGTGTATATAATATATGAATTTTTAGTGGCTTTTGGACCATATATTTGTATTGTTCAAATAGTGGTTTATATGCAAAAGAACTGGGTTTACGGGTGGATAAGTTTGTCATTTTGTGATGTGCTGTTCATTAAGGTTTCTCTTTCTGTGTTTGTTTCAATGATCTGGTGAGAATTAGTTTTTAACATGTGCTAACATGTGAGCATATGGTAATGCTTTTGTAGGTGTACATGTGGGAAGACAGACACAAACCGTGAAAGACTGTGCACAGGTGTGGGTGTATGTTAGTCTATAGGTGTGTGATGAATGTTTGCTTAGTACTGTGGGGCTTTATCGAAAGTGTGTGTATGTGTGTGTGTTCTTGCTTTTCTACAACTGTAGGGACCAAATTTCAAATTGTGTGTGTGTGCGCGCACATGGGGTTTGTTGAAGAACTCCTAAATAATTTCTTTAGATATGTGATATGTTATTCAGCTATGGCTACATAGCCTGTGTTTAGAATTGACAACCACACTGACAAGTGAAGTTGTCCTTCACAAGTTATTTATACAATAGCTTACAGTATTGAATTGAAGTAACCACTTTCAATTTACTTTTCTCCCAATAATGATGAATAATGCCTGTAACCATAGTGATAGCACTTAAAGTAATTATTAAATAAGACCGCTTCCATAACACTAGACTGTCTTATCAGAATGGACACAACATTATTTAATAAACAAATCCAAAGGAGGTGTGAGTTTATCAGTAAAACTTTAATTAACATTGTGTTTGGGTTATGTCCAGACCACAAAACAGGAATGAACCGCTTTAGTGCAAAGACAGAAATGTTCAAAGGATACACAACTTATCATTTTTGTTTTGTGAGTTTTGTGCATTTCTTGAAGGCATGGGTAGACAATCTTTTCCAGAAACATTTTTGTTATGGTGGTTCTCTGCAAATGCAATGATAAGATGTCCTTCTTTCCTGCCAAATTATGTATTTGCTTCCCTCTGTGCACTTTTAGAGATCACTTTGAACGAATGGTAGGATATTATGCTTTAAAGCTAGGTTGATGTTGTTAGCCTTTCAGAAAGTAACGCAAAAAACAAAAAGTGTAATTAGCAAATAAAAGAGACTAATTTTTATGTGATGTGAGAGACAGGTGGTCTGATGGCAGTTCCATTGTGTTCACATAGAACAACTATCAAATTTTCAATTTAGGAATGTGGTTGTGTATGAACATAACAAGTGTTTTTGAAAATAACTGACAAGAGTTTTCAACTATGTACATTTAGCCTTCATATTTTTAAGGTGTTGAGGTTATTTACGCACAACCCAAAACCCACTGCAATAATAAGCAATTTTTACACACCTAATTAACAGCTTCAGGGATACAAGACACAGCGCCTTCTCAAGGCTCTGTGACTGCCAATAATAGCCACAGTACCTTACATACATTTACCATTTGCAACACTTTTAAACAGCGTAGTGTGCAGAGCGGCTGTTTAGTGTGACACAAACCACACTACACAAACTACAAGGAATGGCACCCAGATTAAGTCAATAAACATGCGACACATGTGAAAGTGCGAGCGTCACTCTTTCAAGAGAGCTAAAGAGAGCATTCACGCTCTGATGAAAACAGCTACCTGGCCACATGCTGTTGGCCCTGAGCCTGACTAAAAAAAAGCACCGTGATTGGCTCATTACATACAATTACACACATGCAGGGTTTTCAGTGTTTTCCACTTCCTGTCACGCCAAAATGGAGAATAGTTTTCATCAAACGAACATAGTTTCTACTGTGAACACATACAACCTGTGTGTGTATTTAGGCAATGGTAAAAATTACCAACAAAATTGTACCAGGTTGATTTGATATGGAGCCAAGGAGAAATTGAGAGCGAGGGGAGAGCCAGCGCAACTCGAAATGAGAAATGAATAAAACATATCGCTGTCCTTGAGGATGAGCCCCATTGCAGTGCTTTTCACTGGTATGTCTAGAAACACAATTACATGCTTGATGAGAGAACCAATGCAATTTAGTGCTTACATTGAGATTACAGCTGAGAACATGAGGTACAGTGGGGGCTCGATAGGGTTCATTTGTATTCCCACTGTACTTAATGAAAATGGTGTTTTATGGCACACCGTAAGCCCAGGCCTGATTCGCTGCCCTTCCCTCCTATGATCGCATATTGATTGTCTTGGTTTCCATGTTTGTTTCCACTCATTTGTTTGTTTCATCTCATCTTACAGCGAAACTTCAGCCAAGTCTAAATCGCCATCATTTGATTTTCCTCTGGGTCTGTGCATCGTTCTCTTTCTCATTCTCTCGCCAGCATCCCTTTATTAAAACATTCTTTGGACATGGAAAGTGTGGCGAGCAGCAGCACACATGGCCGGCATCCCCTGGAGCGCAGTAATCTCTGCGCTTTCATCCAGCTCTGCAGGTGCGAGTGATCCAGTTGAATTTCCCCAGGTGCCCACCGGCCTCCTGAGTATGAGACACATGAGAAGTAAATCTGAGATATGATCAACTTGGCAAGATGATTTGAAAATTTCAGTATTATAATTAGTGGAATTTAAAGAGCCTGTGCGGTTTGCGGTTCTGTTTTTTGTGCTGACGTATTTCCTATTGAAACGGAATGGTGGGGTAGAACATATTAATGGATTTAAAGAGAGATATTGAAGAATCTAGGGGTTTTTGAAGATCTAAGGATTTGTTGTCGATCTTAGAAGATCCTTAGAAGTGTGTGTGTGTGTTGTCTGGAAGTCTTTCTGAAAACATACTTTTTGTATTAATAATATTTTTTATATTCTTTTTCCATGTTCTACTATGTTGTTTTAATTTGTTTCTTTTTTATATTTCACAGTTTTTGTATATTAATTTGTAGGCTTTCATTTTTAATTATTTGTTATTTTGCTATTGCTGTAAAGCCTTATATTGTGTACTGTATTGCCTTCACATATTACAGAAGAGGTGTAAGGACATGAACACTTGTTGAATTTTCTGGTCAGACAGAGTCAGTCTCATCATTGACAAGCTATTGAAAAAACTCTTATCACTTTGTCTCCTGGCCTTCCCGACAACTGCCTATATTTGACATAACTTCCATAGGGTTTTTAAATATGATGGTTTAAAATCAGGGTTTGGATTTGCTAGCTGTTGTTTTGTGTACACTTTTAAGATATGAGACGCAGATTGTGGCAAGACCTAAAGCAGTGTTTTTCATTTGTTCTGTTGTTCACCAAAGCTGACAACCTCAGGTTTCCTTCCTCCCTGTGAGACACCATCAAGAATTCCATCAGACCAAAGAAAAGAAAAAAACACAGGTTTTTATAGAACAATAAAAAACATACAACCTTTTATCAGGGGAGCTCTGGCAAGCGCTTGTCCATCTTATCGGCCCGGTGGTCACGGCTGGTGGCTCGATCCTGTTCCACCATCCTCATTCCTGAAGCCCCCGGTGCCTCATTAGATCCTCACCATCACAGTCCCCAATAATGTCATCATAACCCCTTTACGCTAACAGCAAGTCCCTTATTGAGACTAATGGGGGAATTAGGGGCCGCTGTTCTTGGGGCCATGAGCCGTGTATCTTCCTGGCAGTTATATGGGATGACTGCAGGGGTGCACAGGTACCAGGGCCAGCCTACAATCTCTCTCTACTTTGCCCCAAAGGATAAACTGTCTTTGAATTAGTGAGAAAGAAAAATACAGAGCTATGAAGCAAAGAAACCTTTGTGCAGTGCCCAGTGCACTGAAGCATCTTCCTGGCTTTTTTTTTAATTTATTTTTCTCCTTTTTACTCTATGAATCTCTCATGGGTTACACGCAATCCATGGCTTCTAGGCTCCTCGTCAAACTGAGGCAACATCTTTAGGTCTTGGGCTGAGCAATTTTATTTCTGTTTTATTTATATCTATTTTCTGTTCTATGCATAGAACAAGAATATCATGTATTGAAGGTAAAAACAGAGGCGTTGGGAAAGGGCGGCTGTAATTCATCATGAAAATAATGTAGCTGTAAAACAAAGTATTGTAACACCTTCCAAACCTTTTGATACAAATAAGGACCCCAATTATTGCTAAACTGTGTGAAAAACACAAAGCACATTATTTTTAGAGAGCACTTTGTTTACAAATTCAAAATAATTGCTTTTTATTTAGCTCGCAAAATTATTACAAATCTGCAATTATGAAATAATAAGACAATTTACCCCACATTATGGGCTTGATCTTAACAAAGACACTTGTACCATTGACCTGCAGTAGTGCTCCGATGCTCTTCTCATTAACACGTGAACCATTGAGAGGTGATACTTCATGCCCGTTGAGCTTTGATGATAATTAATTTACACCGTACCACCGTACAAGACTGCAAATGAATTTACTTTTGTTGAATGTCCCATCTGTGTTTGATTTACATATAAATTTGCTGTTATGAAAGTTTTCCTTGACTATTACTGATGAAAGAACTGCCGTGTGTGTGACGCTAAGATTATGAGCAGTTTTTATAAAGCAGCTTGAAACCCTAATAATGTCAAATTAGGTGAACTGCATTAAAAAATAGCAGCGTTACGAATATTTAATCAATGTAATGAATAATCATTTTTTTCCATGGACACCCCAGCACCTACCCTTGGAGTCCCCTAGTGGTTGTCAGGCCACGAGTTTAAAAGCCTGTTATAATACACCTTTATTGAAGTGTAGAGGTGTACTCTGTGGAATCCAGGACCTTTGACAATGTGTCTGCAGACAGGCAGCTGCTACACTAACCCACTCAGGAGGCTTTATAGAGGCTGGGTGTGCTGTATGTCTAATAATTTTCAGTGTATTTAAAGAAAACTCTACACAAGTGTCACAAAAATAATCTGTGCTTCTATTGCCATGTGGGAAACGTGTGTGAGACTGTGTGTGTGTTATGGTGTGGTAATGGGAGGAGGGGTAGGCAGGGTTGTTTGCTGGTCTTTTGTAGTCTTTGGGAAAATCCAGAAATAATGTTTGATCCCTGTTCTACTTTTAAGATGTGTTTGGTGACTAGTCTTCTATTTGCTGCTGAGACTTCCATGTGCACAGTCTGTATCTTTCTCCCGTTTCCCTCCCACTCTGACCACACACACACACACACACTGTAAGGATCAGCGTGTGCGCAGTGTGAGCTCATATCACTCCCAGTAATGCTGGTTCCTCATTTAGAACTTGATGGGGTTTAGTTCCAGTTTTTCCAACTCTGCAGGAAAGCACTAAACAATTATACAAGATGCAGCAGAGAGAAAAGAATTCAATCTTTTAGAGGACCGGAAAAAGATGCTCAAGCTTTTAATGGGTTTTTATTTTACTGGCATTGTTGTTGTTTTGTGACCTTGTATAATTAACACCAGGCTAATATACATTTAAATCATATGTAAGCTGATGTCACAGTCACTTTACAAATGCTAAAATGGAAAAAAATATTCCTGATATTGTGTCTGCTCACTTTTAAAAATGGAAATGAGATGTGCTTGGCACTACATAGACTTGAGACTTCACATAAGACTTCTGTAGTGTTTCTGATCCAAATTTAGTTTGGGCCCCACAAACTCTCACCACCTTGGGTGAGAACAAATCACTTATGTTCTATTGTGTTGATGTGTTTAGCTTTAATTAACAACAACATCTGATGTTGCCTGGAGAGTCACAACTGGCTTTGTGAACATTTTGTTAACATTTGCTTACATTCTTCTGTGCATTTAAAGTAAAAACCTCCTAAATAAATTATATATGTCTCAGAGCAGCACATGAGTTAAGAGGTTTAGTTTTCATTTAGAGCTGCAGAATTCCAGCTGAAAGGCAATGTTCTCACAACGTTCTTTAAAGGTTCTCTCAGAAACCTGGTTGCAGTAATGTAATCTAAAAATATATATTGTTATTATCTAAATATATGAAAACCTTATTTAAGTTTTGAAGTTTATAAACTAATTATAAATGTTAAAATAACATTCCAGTTAAAACATTGGACATTATAAACATTCTTAAAACATTCAAAAACAAAAAATTTTTGTGACTATGGAAACAATTTTTTACAACCTAAAATTGTCAGCTAGGATTACTCCAGTAACTGAATGTTCATGAGTTGTTTCTGAGTCTGAATATCTGCTGGAGGATGTATTGGCTGAGACTGTCTGGCTATTTTAGTTTATCAGGAAAAATAGATAATCTGATTTAGAATGAGTCTCCAACATCCATTGTACATAACAAGAATGTTTGTTTGTGAGAGTTCTGGGAGTCAGTGAAAAGGAGAACAGAACAGAAGAAGAATAGAAGGTTCATGTGAGATTTCTGTGTTCAGATTGCTGTTCAGTTCTGTGGGTCTCTATCCTTGTCTGTTCATGATTGCCGTATGGTTGCTGTAAAGTTCTCTGGATTTATTTGTGTCTATGAATAGCATTCATGCATGCACTATTTTCTCAGTATGACTACTATGTGCAGTGTACACATTTTCAGATTACTTTATCCCACAATGCAGCACAATAATCATCAATTTTCAATTTCTTGCGTAATGAACGAACTGGAAATAACATCTGTCACATTTTCACAAATCCTGCTTGACTCGTTATTTGTTCGGACTGCCAAGAGTTTAGAAATGTTTTTGCAAAATTGGATTATAAATGCAAAATAATCCTTATTATTTACAAGACAGCATGCGCTGAATTACATATGCCAAGCAATTAAGTAACGTGAAAACAATTTGCCATACAGTACATCTCTTTAAAATGTTTATTTTTGTGTAATTTTATATATATAGTGAGCTGTATATAGTGCTTAACAATATGTAGTAATCACTGTGCAAGTATTACATGCTCACATAACATTTTGTTTAAATACAATATTAGGCTTGTTGTGAGGCTTGTTATCCCAGTGGTATCTTTCTAAACTGGTTTTCTGTGTTTTTCTGGTTTTTCTGACTCTCAGCAACCATAAATAAAAATACAAATTTTAAATTTCCTAGTAAAATAAAAAAGTAGACTGTTCTTAAAATAAGATTATTTTAAAAGCAAAATTGCATAAGATATTAATTTTGTTAGTTTAGTAAAGTTGCATATAAATGATTACAGTTCTAACAATTATGTCGTTTCAAACCCATATAACCTTCTTTCCTCAGAACTAAAACTCCTTGTTTTCAGTAAATATGTCTTAAACTCAGAATTCAGTTGTTGTTGTTTTTTTGCAGCTTGCTTGCAGTTTTCGTGGCTTATGATTTCTGTGTTTACACCGTTCCCATATGCTCTGGCATACTCTATCTGTCTCACACTCGTCCAGCTCCGCCTCTCAGGAGCTGTCCATAATCATGCCACTGGAGGAAATCTTACCCGCTAACAAGCCACTTACCTGCTTTTCATAGCAGCATAGCATGAGGATTAGCAGGGATACGGGAAAAGTGGATGAGAGAGGAAGGGAGAGAAAGATATGATTTTCTTGCTGCATGCCTGGATGGTTCTCTTCACACCAGGGTTGAAGGGCAAGCCAATTAAACAGGAGCTTTCAGGGTGATACTGTGTGTTCCTAATACAGAAGGCATCTTAAACTGGATGTATAATGTGTAAGCAGCCAAGCTCTGGATTTAAATGCACACAAATAGGATGTGTACATGTACTGTATGTCTAGTACAGATAGCACAGCCACAACTGTAATTAGCCAGAATCTAAACCTGTATTTAATGTACTATGTTAATAAAGGGCAGATGCCAAAATTGAAGAGCAAATGTTTGGTGGCTGAATGCTTTTTAGAGTAGGCTATGTTTTATACTATATAGAGGACTTGAAACTTTGACAAGTGTTTAAGTCTTGCAACATTATGTCTTCCATGGTTTTGAGGAAGTGCATTGTATTTGAATACACCCTTTTGATTTTCTGTACCCAGCATTATACTTAGCTTTTCATAAAACAGGCAGAGATGACCTGGTGAAAAAACTATACCTTTACCTTCCAGTCCTGTAAGAAAGTATTTGCCTTCTATCTTTGTAAATAGAAGCTTCAGTTTAGACCATGAAGGTTGAAGATACAAATAAATACAGATTTGACCCTGGAAAGGTCATGCCTGCAATGGCACCTCAATTTTAAAACTCTGAAAGCAAAATCCAGGCAGGTCAGAGATGGCAATAATAGAAGTTGGACCAGTCAAATGATTTATCTTTTTATGTACAACTCAATAACATTCTGAGGGACAAGCCACGCATTGACTATGAATGGACACCTAGATGAAGGTGATTCATCTACTACTATTGGCAATGGCACAAACACTGGTGAGTAAGACAGACCTATAGTACCATTGCTAACATAAGCTGTAAGCCATATATTAATCCAAAAATTTCTAGATGTACAACTTTCATGAAAATATAATCTCTGTTATGTGCCTGCACAATGTTTGCTTTTTATTTGTAAGCACGGGTGTTTTTTCTTTATCTCAGTAATTAACAGCATTTAATTGACCAGAAAGAACAAAATGCTTTAATATTTAGTACAACAAACAAAGTCTTACATGTATTTTATTATTGAAATAACCCTTTGATGTTATTTCAATGAGTAAAATATCATTGATTTCAGCCTTTTAGATCCTTTAACAGTTCAGGCAAGCAGGAAACTCAGTTTAGCAGCTCACATTCCCTCTTATCTGCAAGGAACCCAGAATCCTCTGCCCCCTTTTCTGGAATTGTGTCAGATTGGAAACGTCTGCTTGAAAACATTTAAAGTGCATTGCTATAGTTATTGTTCAACGGCTCCTAGCATAACGCTAAGAAGATTTTATTCCTTTCACTTTTTTTCAGTTTACTAATTTTGCTAATTTTACACCTTTACTGGAGTCCATATATTTCACTATTTTGGTTAATTTAAGTGTCGTTTTAATTAGAGGTGCAAATGAAAGCGCATCTCCAAAGTGTTAGAAGTATGGTTCAGGCAGCAGTCTTTTGGTTTTTGCGTGGGGGTTAACAGATCAGATTCTGTACAATTATAGTACAACAAATGTTTAATTTGCATAAAATTCGACGGACAAAGAAAATATTGAACAAAGCTGGTAAATCGAGACCAAGACACCATAACACATTGAAGATGCTGAATAGATTCTCAGAATTTCCTGAATGACAGCGAAAATAAGAAAACAGACTTTAAAGGACTAAAGTTAAGAGATGTCAGACAGGAGGTGGAGGAGGGTGTTAAAGCAACTTGCAATGAACGAATGAATGAATACATTGAGGAGCATTTTGGTACATGTGGAAATTGTTTATAAACATCATGATTTATCTGAGAGTCAAGTGACTGCACATCTTGAGTTTTTATAGGTTAGTTTTGGTCTTTGATTAATTGACTTCAGTTTTGTTAATCACATAAAGTCTACATTCTGGTTTTATAGTTGCAAAAACATGCATTTATTTTATTGAGTGTTTATTTTATTGTAAAATGCTATATTGGTTCTGCAGAAAACATTTCTATCTTATAAACTCAAAAAATACAGATAATTGGTTGATAATGGAACAATATGCACATTTTTACAACATAGATACAACATAGCTGTGTTTTTTTTAAATAGTCACTACAAATGTCAGAATAATCTAAACAAATTGAATAGAAAATAATTGTATGTTCAGTTTAGTGAACAATTACCTGAAGATTAATTTGACAATTGTTATGACCGTTTAAAAGAAAAAAGCCAACTATGTTTAAAATGTGACAGACTGCTTCCTACCTGCATGTAGGAGGCATGTAAGAGGCTTATAGCGTGTAAGAGGCTTTCTCCCTCTCTCTGGCTCTGACATGGTTGTTCACTGCTTTCTTCATCGATGTCCTTCACACGTCTGGTCTTCATATGCTAGATGTAAAGCCACAGCCAGTATGTAACATATGCAATTACAACAGGTACACAAACTCTTGTCACTTGCTTTGGCCCCACCATCTGTACTACAGTCTGTCCTATACGGGTCATTTTCGTCCACCCTTCTTTGATAAAGCAGCTGCTGTTCTTCTGTGGTTACCTTTACTGGCACATGATCCTGGTGCACAAAGGGTAGACAGATTGTGTTCAGTGTCCTAAAGTAATCAAAACCCCTGAAAACCCTGTGATAATGGGGCAAAGCCCTGAAGCTGCAGTATACCACACATGGCAAAATGACATGATGTCAGTAACATAGCGGCTACGACGATTGTCGCTGCAGTGTACCGCTGTAAAAACAGCATTTGATTGCTGCCTAATGATGGCTACCCCGGTCCAAATCGCACAACACCTTGCAGTCCAGTCCATTTCAAAGCCAAAGTACATTATTGTTGGTGAATATGCTTGATTTGTGTGTTGTGAAATCCTGTGGTATGCTTAAGTAAGCTTAATTTCTAACACACAACGAAGTGACGTACAGCAGACAGTACAGACATGAATGCGTGCATAAATGTAGGATGTACAGAAGTTACATGAGTTTGTACATTCTGATGTTGGCAAGCCTTAAAACCAGATGCAAACTGCAAATTACCTGGATATAATCCAAATATAAGATGGGATGTGAACTAAGTAACTAGGAGTAAATGTGGCCTAATGGTATAGCGTGCCTTACCATCTGGACTGGTAATTCTAGGATTCAGGGTGATCAGCCCCAGCTGTATGTGTTATATTGGTTTAGAGGTATGTGGCCCAGATAGTCTTTAACAGATTCACACCACCTACAGGGTTCTGATCTTTTTTTCTCAACTTTGTGAGGTGAGTGTTCTGGGAATGTTAGCTCTACAGTATTTGCAAAAATCAAATGTGTGAATTATCACCTATGAGTGAAACACATCGAGGCCTATAAAGTTTGGATGAAGTTGTTTTATTATTAACTGCTGCCCTGAGGCGTTCTCAACATGGCCGCCAAGTGGACTAGCTTGTTTTAAAGGGCCTTTGATTGTACCCCGGTGTTGCTTGTGTGCTGTTTCTGTTTACTCTGTCTTTATATATAGTGTTTTGTTTGCATTTGTCTTTCTTAGATCCTGCCCAGTGGTCGTTTGACATTTGTTTTGTATACTGGTTTTCTTGGTTCTCGAAGCTGCAATTGGATCCTCACAATCTCTTGCTCTCTGACACCATTATTACACACTGAACAATAGATCTAGCAGTAATTCATTACACAGAAGGGGTTTGATTGCAGATTATGCATCAGACTTTTATGAAACTGTGAGCCAGATAGACTAGAGTAAACATGAAATTTAAATTGACTTTATTTGCTTTCTTAATACGCGTTCCGGGTCTTGCTGTGCATGATTCATGTTATTTTAAATAAATGTTTCCCTTCGTTATGTTTTATATAAAAATTTAATAACCTGCTCTGCCTCTGAATTGAATGTCCCTTTTGGCTGACATCACAAATAGCCTCTTAATTTTTAACACTGTCTCTATTTTGATGAGTATAACATCAAATACTCTAAGCAATTCCTTTATTTTTAGTTATACACGGCTCAACCTCAGGCTACACCTGCCCCAGTCCTGTTACAGAAGCTGAGCCTCGTCCTGTTACAGCTGTTCCTGAACTTGCTGTTATTCCTGTCAGTCTTTGTTCCATGTGTAAATGTTTAATTTATTGAGTTTCTACATATCGAAGGTTCTAATTCTTGGACTTTTTTGACTCTACTTTTGGTTTAAACCTTTTGTTTAAAGCCAGATCCTGATTGTAATAAATAGATGCAAATGTCCCACAGTTACTTCATAGGGTTAAACTGGGTGTAGTATGGTTATGTTTAGTGATCTCACCGTCTGTCTTATTTTAACAACGTGGATGTTACGAGGATGAGGGATTATAATTGTTCAGTCTTCATTTGCTTTAGAGTGCAAAACAGGATTTAACAGCATCTGTGTTAGTGGATAATCAGAGCCCTGTTACATATCACTATTCTAAAATACACTCCTAGCTAACCGTTGAGGTTTCAATTATTAGGTAACAAAATGTTAAAATGTTTAACATTTACATTTTGTTATGTTACAATGTTACATCTTCGAAAAACATTAAAAATGTCAGTTGTTTTAGACTTTGCATTAACGCTATTGCTTTTATGATTTTTTTAGCGTTTTAGTGGTTTATATATATTTCTATATATGTACATACATATATATATACACATGCTTATATATATTGTTTGTTTCCCTATCAGCTGTTTCCCTGTCAGCTCAACTAGGGATCTGTAACTCAAACTCTTACAGTCCATACTTATGTTTAATATATATCCATATATATTAAAGGGTTATGTATGGATATATAATAAATATATATGTTTGGACTGTAAGAGTTTGAGGTATGGATCCCAAGCTGATGCCTCTGCATCCAAGGCAATGCTGACCCAAACAAGAACCCAAACTCTGAGCTCAGCAAGATTTCACACTTTAAACACCATCTATAGTGGACTACAACAAAGAACAGCATTATCTACAGGGCTAACTCTATTCAGGGAATGGATGAATTCTGCTTCATTCCAAAATGGAAACCACAATCGCATTTTAATTAATTTGTGAATTCTGTCTTCCTTTATTTTGTTCACCGATTTTATTCTCCACTTGAGATGTCGACCAGAAATACATGAAAATGCAACAGTGTATTGATTGTTGTAGAGCAAGGTTAAAGACAGATTTCATGCCACAGTGAGTCATGACTATACACTTGCTTGACTTGCTCTTTTCATCTCTCTTTCTCTCTGAACAAACAGGTGGCTTCATCAGGCCAGTTATTTTTTTAGACTGTAATTGCAATTCTGTGCACTGTTGCTGTGTTCTTCATCCACCTACAGACTGATTAAGGTTGCAGCATCAGGCTAACAAGAACACGCTTTGTTCAAATCGTGCTGTAATTAGTGCTACAGAGATGCTGGAAAAAGCAGCACATTTAGCCAAGAGATTAGCGTCCCCCATACCTCTTCCTCCCTGTGTCTAATATAGAAATAAGAGGAAACAGGGCGGATGAAACCAATCACGGAGGAGAATTGTTTTTTAAAGCCTGAGGGTGGTGCGATACTGGCCATGGTTGGAGTCAACACTGCAGGCTATAATGCACAGCAAGACAGTGCCAAATAAATCGGGCTTAGCTTTAAAATCAAAATCAAACATTGGCTTGCATTGCTTTACCAAGTAGGTAGAGTTCTAGTTGTCCTTCATGCACTTTTGACAGTAGTCCAAATAAAAGTTTCTTTAGCAAATTGGCTTCAAAGCAACATGGCTAATCCTCTGATCCTGTCTTTGCCCCTTACTGTTATTAATCTCATTAATAATCCTTTCAGAGACTTCCAACCATGGCTGTTTAGTGACATTATTTTCTGGTGGAGAAGAAGAAATGTGATGAAAATAGTCTTTGACACCATCACAGTCAAATGCAATTATTTGCCGTTTCCTTGAGTTGATTTGGTGCATACAAATAAATGATTAAACAAATTAAAACATGTCTCTTTTAATCTGGATCTCACACCTGTGAAAATATGAGAAAGTGACATGCAATTGAACGTTTCCTCTCTCCAGGCTTTTCTGCAGAAATCCTCTGCCTTGGCAGTGACAGTGACTGTTTAAAACTGCGAGTTTAAAGTGAAATACTGGCAGAGGCAGCTGGTAGACACCTAATGTTCACAGTAGACCGGAAGAATCACTTTATTGCTCAGCTGAAGATCTGTCAAAGCTCAGGTGTCTTTGACTTCTCTGTTCTGTTATTGGTTTCATATGTTTCGTCATTTAAGTATCTCGTTTTTTAATAAAAAGTACTCTTCTTCAAAGAATTAAAGCAGACAGGCAGTTGTTTAGGCATAGTCCAGATAAGTGGTCTTGTAAGAATTTAATGATAACTGTGTTTATTGTGAAATCTGTAACTAATGTAGACGTTTGTGTGTAAGCAAATCACACTCTTGGCAACTCTAGATGACTTTACTATATTTGAGATTGCTGTTTGTTTGTTTATTTGAATTGAGATGGAAATTCCAGAAAATAAGTTTTTCTTTTTCTCTAATTAATGTAATTGCTGCCTGGGAAAACATTTGAGCTATTATTTTTGTTTCTTATGTTTCTAAGTTAAGTTTTGGAAGCATTTGTATGTTTCTGACCTTTGCCATGTTCTCAGTCCTATTATAAAAAGAACTGCACTGTTGCATTGTTACTTTACCTTTAGAATGGAACCTTTAAATGTCAACAAGCTACAGTATGTGACAAATTATACCAGGTGTATTTAACTCCTAGTGCCTGACACTAAATTACAAATTTAAACATCATTTTTTAAACATCACAGTACAGTAATAATACAATTTTAACACAGATTTTTACACACGCACACACACGCATGCATGCATAATTTAACACGTATTAAATGTGTTCTGTAAAGAATAAGTATGCTGATATTTGTTCTGTATTACTTCACATGATAGTGTGTGCTTTGTGTTTAAAGTTGTTGACTACAAGCGTGAACTCACATTTTTCTCTTAAGTTTTTATTTTCCAATTAACCAGCTAATAAGCAAAAAAGCTACTTCCCCTGACAGGCTTTTCTGATGTTCTTTTAAAGATGTTACAGTTCAGGTAAGGGTTAAATTTAGAGACAGGTGCAAGAAAATAAATTACATAAACGTCACAATTCTGATATGCTTTGATTACTTACCTCATTCCACAAGCTAACAATTTAGTGTTTTTAGTTTTTTTAGTGTCGTTTTTGTTTTGTTTTTTTTCACACGGTTTGACATTTTGCCATATCAGCAAGGAACAAAACTCTTTAAATAGCATTTCAAATCATAGCTAGTCTGTTTGTGAATGGACTTTTTTCATCACATTGTGATACATTTTTTCATGTCATCCAAACTGATCGTCAAACTGTGTGATCCAAAAACTCAATCCACTCAGATTAACACTGTATAATGCATATAATAAAACATAAAACACGTCAGTATTGGTCTGGCAAGTTGCTAAACAGATGCGTAGGTTTCTCAGTGGCATTCTCTGTGATTGCAATAAAGCTTAAGCACCAATGTTAATCTTTGCCTTTGAAGTTTATCAGCGTGGCAGGATGAATGGAAAGGATTTAATTAGCATTTTTTATTTACGTTCCTTTTTTTAAAGAAAATGAAAAACTGATGAAGATTCTTTTTTATTCAAACATTTTATTCAAACAAAAAGCAAAGATCCAGAAACCATCAAACAACCAGTTTGAAATGTTCCACAACTGTTAAAATGTTTCTTATCATATTTTAAAACTTTTGTTCTTGACTTTCAAACTACAGCTAGGGTATATATTTGGTCTTCCTGTTTTGAGCTCTGTTTCGGGCAGATGTCCCAGATAAGGGGACTGAGCACTGAGATGATGAGTGTGGTGACACAGTGTTTATATTCTCCCATGGCAGATTAAGTGAGAGTGTGAAATGAATGGCAGATTTTCATAGAGGCTGGATAAGCTTGGAGGATGGGGGTCAGTAGTCAGTAGGGGGCTCATTGGGCTGGGTCATGGCCCATCTCCAGCCTGTGCTGAATGTGTTTTGATACCCTCTCCCCACACCTAGTGCAGTCTTCCCACCCCTTGCAGTGATACGCTTTAGAAGAACAACCAGACAACCCGTTTGCTCTAATTGACTTTTGCAAAGCTTTTGTCAGATGCCAAATAACAAAGCCCCTGACAAATAACAAAGGACCTGATGGCATCCTTGCTGAAATCTATAAACACTTCTGGCAACAGTTTCACCAATATTCAGTGGACTGACATCTGTTAGAGAACAACTACAGAACTGCCTGCAAAGCATATTAATGGAGCCCTTGTCTCAGTTCTCTTGAAAACAGACAGAGATCAAGCCATGCATCTTGTTATGAGCCTTTATCTCTAATCAGCACAGATTTCTGTTTCTCTAGGGCATCAGCCACCAGAATTGAATCTGTTTGTTTATTATCTGGCACCGTTCGTTCAGCCCAATCTAACTGGATTTAGTAAAAGTAGTCAATCCACAAACCAAATGTTCAGACCTTTGAAAAAACACATCAAAGCAAATTAAATTAAACAATAACGGCTTAGAAAGGCACACTGGATAATATCTGTGTGTGTAGAGGCTGTTTATTTAACGGATAATATAATGTACAGCTGACCAGTGGACCTTAGGGAAACAAGCCTGATCACTTCCTGTTTCTCATTAAAGTTTAATTGAATGCAGTTAGACAAAATGGAAGCTTTCTCCCTTTTCAGTGTCTCAGTAACTATTTTTAAATATTTATGATCTTTATTTTTAAATTGTACTTTTCTTAGTTATTAACAGTGAGTTCATTGAGGGTTTGATTTGGAGAACAAGGCCTTTTTTATATGAAAAACATTTATATAGTTTTGAATACATTGTATATATTTAGATATTCACAGAGTGGTATTATTATCATTTGGCATACATTTTTGGCATTACTTACCAATTGTTACTCCCTTCTGTCAAGCTGTAAGTTATAGCCTTGTGGGTAACTTATATATTCAATGCCAACATAAAACACTTTATGTCTAAATTAAGTTTAAGAAGTGGTAACTGTTTTTGCTGTTTCTAAAGTGAGACTGGTGTTCATCTGTGCTATGGTATGTGGCTAAGAAACAAGTTGCAGAAAATTTGCTTCCCTGATCACTCCTCAAACTCAAAACTGTTCAAACAGAATTTATAGGTTCACAAATCCAGTGATGATGCAAACATCAAGCCTGAGAGTAAAGCCTGAATCAGCACATCTGAAATCTGTCTGCTGTTGAGGAGTCTTGTTGTGGACGCAGCCAGATCACAGTCAAGAGCAGTGAGAATGAAAAATAAGTCAATTAGCTCATTTTCTCTAATCGGCGATGAATGCTTAGCAGATGGAGGCAAGAGATACAAAATCAACCAGTACTTCTGTCTCTCTTCTCCCCAAACTGACTAGGAAGATCTTCCAGCAGTCGGGGCTAAGAGGTTTCAAAGGCCTTTTGAGGCAAAGGGAGTGGGATGCTGTTCTCTGTTCCTTCCCATTTCAAAGTCTTTTCATTCTTTTATTAGTCAGGGGAATTAATTTCAAGAATCCACCCAAGATATTGTATAGCCCCCTCCCTCTCCATAGCGTTCTTAGAAATAGTCTCTTAATACAAAAGTGCACATAGTTTACAAAGGCAAA
The DNA here is from genome assembly GCA_036877545.1 of Yasuhikotakia modesta. Classification (NCBI taxonomy): domain Eukaryota; kingdom Metazoa; phylum Chordata; class Actinopteri; order Cypriniformes; family Botiidae; genus Yasuhikotakia; species Yasuhikotakia modesta. The sequence goes on along the minus strand of JBAJNP010000411.1, from coordinate 59,635 downwards.
TGATCTCCCTGTACCACAGCGCCAGTGTTGACAGAGAGAAAAATTGACCCCTCTGAGAAAGTCTGAGAAAGATGAAGTCGGGCAGAGTTGGCAAAAGTAAAATACCGTAATGAATTACTCTGCCTTTATAGCTCAAAGGTGTGAAAGAGAACGTATTAAGGTAAATGGATCGACTGCTTAGAAGATTAGAGGAATTGTAGTCAAAGCTGATTAGAGGGAAAGGTAGTCAAAGTTGAGGAATCAGCAGAGAAATAAGATTTCATATTTAATTTAAAGGAAGTGATATTTGATTCATCTTCCTTTTGTTTGATGTTCAAGAATAAATCAGACCTAGTGATGTTAGGCATTAAGCCTGACAGCTGCAGAGGCTGAAAATGAGTAGGAGTGTCTCGTTGGGTGGAGGGCAATTGCCGGTCATGGAAATCGTAGTTTCATTTAGTTTGATGTATTGCAATGTTTTCTACCTTATAAAAAACAAACCACGTGCATTTGAGCTTATATGTCTTATAAAAGTGCAGAATGATTTGTGTTCTTTTTCTGTGGATGTTGACGACAGATTTCACATCAGATTTTCACATAACGTTTTCACATCCTATTACAAATGTATCCATACTGGAGGAGGTTACTCTGTCAAAACCGGGCTAGCTATGCTTACAATCCAGAGACCTGCAGTAGAATAACAGACTTGACACCTTTGCATAGCACAGAGATTTTTACTCTGCCTTGTACACTGTTATTTGTATGCCATACCTTTCATTTGTTCTGTTGTGTTAGGTGTCTCAAGAAAGGTAGTAGCGTTTTGTCCACAGATTGTCAAAGCAACTGACGATGGCCTGGTTTTTTGTTCCTAAAGCTGTGTAATTTCTAAGTTCAAAAATTGCCAGATATTAACTTCTTATTTACAGGAGTGTATAAAAGCAATATCACACCTGCGATAGTGCTGTCATACTGAATATCAGCATTTTTGTGATAAGGCCTTTTTATCTTTTAAGGGACAGCTTGAAAGCAGCACAATCTTGGCTAAAATATATATATAGCATGCTAATATGTATACCAGGTACCCAGTTAAACTTTCTTTATAAAATAGTTTAAGATTAAGAAGTTTAGTTATTAAAAACTAAAAATGACTACTTCTGTGGATTCTTTTATTGCAGTGTTTAACCATTACTGTAGAGTTGACATCCTTTTATAGAAAACAGCCTTTCATCACTGTTAGTCAATCCTTCAGATAGCATTTACTGTGCTGTCAGTGTACATATAATCATACAGGTTTAATTATGCAAACATTTAAAACTAATTATATGTGTAACACTTTTAACCCTGAAAAAGTATGTGTGTGTGTATATATAGTCTATGAATTCTAAAGCATGATTATCACATTACAATAATGTGATAAATAAATTTATTTTTATATATTGTATTTTAGTCTGAATCCAAATGGTGATGCAGTATGAATACCAGGCCCAGTCACAGCCGTTTTGATGTTAAGAACAACACAAGCATGATATTGCCAAAGATCAGTATCTTTATATTGACCTTAAACCCTTCCTCTACACATGAAACCATAGCCTCTAAACCAAACTTGATCTAATTCAAGCCAGGTTCTCAGTGTCCTTGGTGAAAGTTGAGGATCGCAGAAGCACAGCCATCCTATTTGAAGTTAGAGAGATGATGTCCTAAATACAGGCAGCTGAGATCTACACCTCACTTAAACTGTCAAAATACAGCAGTGTGTTTGTGGGATGGGTTGATCCCAACACTCTAAAGTGGTCCCCTCACTTTTCTCCTTTCCTTTAGTGGTCGCTAATCTGATATAAGCTGTGATAGGTGGAGGCAATAAGAGGAAATCTCACCTCGCTCTGTGGAAGCCTAACAGATGAATTCCAGTGGGATTTGGCCCAAACTGTAACTGTGTGAGCAGCCGGGTGATTAGACAGCCAGGTCTGCAGTAAAGATAAAGCCCACATTAAACCTGCTCAGTGTCAAACTGTAAGGCTCTTAAGAGCAAACAGGAGGGCTGAGTGTCTTCACTGCGGTTTAATACCCTGAACGCGCAAGGAAACCTTGTGCCAGGCAGCTCAGATCGTAGCTGTCCTGTTAAGGGAGCATCTTTGTGGCTGCCAGTGGAGAGCGGACAACAGTTTATACTCAATGACTGAAGCTGAATGCAAGTGTTATTTTTTCACAGTACTGTGCCAGTATGTGTACTTAAACAACATAAGAGCTTTATGCCATCTGTGCATTGCTGTAGATGTGAGTCGTAAGTTCAGTGTTGATCAGAGAAGGAGGGTGAACCAAATGCACTTTAATGCAGTAAGATGTAGGAGGTGAAGATTTGTCCATATTTCTGTACCTTGGAGATTTCATTCTTTAAGAAATGAACAAGCATTTGTTCTTGATTTACATTTATGCTTTTCGCAGATGCTTTTATCCAAAGTGGCGTACAGTGCATTCTTGGTATGCATGTTTTTATCAGTGTCTGTGTTCTTTGCAAATCGAACCCATAACCTTTGTGCTCTCAGTTGAGCTACAGGAATACTCACTGAGCTACAGGGACACTTTTATTTTGAAAACACTTTTTTTTGTTTATAAACTGTTTTTATAAACACCACCATCTTATCTAACACAGCAACATAGATTTATCTAGATTTCAAGTCAATTTTTTTCTTTTTTTTGTTCTATTTTTCTATTTAAATTTGTATTCATTCATTTTAGAAATTAATATTCCACAGCATACAATAAGACTGCCCACAGACACTGATCTAGAGTCAGCCTTTACCTTCCTAATAGTAATTAAGGTTTGAATTGGGAGGAGGAGCCTGATCTTATAGGGCAGCAGCTACAGACAGCATTTTTCCACGAGCAATCAAAATCCCTCATCAATATCTATACTCATATTGTATGTGCACTTAACATGCTACGGCCAGGATACGCCTGAGGTTTTCCTGGTCTCACACTCCGCCCACGATCTGGTATCACGGCGCAAGTTAATTAAAAGTCCTGTTTAGTAGCACTTCTTTAGAAATCTGCTAACTGGACAGAAATGGAATTTTGCCATCTCAGAGAAAGCTGTGTGTGCTTGTCCTTTTGTTCACTTTTAGTCACAGAAATATTGCCTTGGCGTTTATGTCATTTGCAATTTGCATATGCAATTTAGAGTTGGCGACTTTTCCTTTTTCGTAATTTTTCTGCTATGTCTTTCCTTTAATTGAAAGTTTGATGTGAAAAAAGAAACCTGAGTACCTAACCCTTTATAATAAGATTATGAAAGTGACAATTCCACAGAGGGAACCAAATGGCCCTTTTGTAATCCTCTGAGAGAGTATTTAATTAGCTCTCTCTCTCACTTTCCTGCTCTCATTCTCTTGCTTTCTCTCTAGTTCCCTCGCTAACACTTTCTGCTCCCGTCTCTCCCTATTTTCTCTCTCTTTCCATAGTTCTCAGTTCTTGCTGTGAGACAGCTCTTTTGCTCAACCCCAGAGACGCAGGGCTCCTGTTAGTTGGCTTACGTGCTGAGTTCAGAATGAAAAAATGCTCTCCATGCAGACGACTGCAAATTGCATCCCTCACTCTCTCTGTCAGCAAAAATCAGGGTCGAGAGAGTGTAACGTAGCCCCTGCAGTCAATTCCTCTGTTTTTTGTCTGTTATCTAACATTTGAGATATTTCAACATTCTATTGTGCATTTGTAGTTGGAGCGTTTAGTAGTGCTATAGAAACTGTACTGATCTGTTCTGAACTGGCAGTTGTTTTTGTTTGCTGTCACACAGGTGTTGATGCATGTGTAGCTACAGTAATGTGAAATGTTTGTCTGTGACGCTGTCTCACACTGATTTTTACGTATGTGCTTGTCTCTGTGGACCTGTCGATTATTGAGGGTGTTCTTCCGTAACAAAGCAGGCAGGAAAACATCACAGCTAAATGCTTTTGTTGCCCTTTCTCTCCCATCTCTCTAAACGCTGATTAATTTTCTTCCTCCACTGCTTTGATCCACATCTATTTTTTACCGCTATTCTCGTCTGCGCTCATTTTTAATGACATTGATTTAATGCACTCATTTGGCAGCTTGTATTCTCCTTTCCTGTTGTCCAAGTGTGGTTTTAATTCTGTTTCCATAACAACCTCAGGGCCATTCCAATGGTGCCTCAGGCTGTATTGTCTTAAGTCTCACGTTGTTGCTGTTTTGGCCTTTTTGATTATTGCTCGCTATTCTTCTTTTCTAGTTGGTGCGTTTCTTGCTCATTTTCTCAGCTTCTATGAGGTATATACACACCCACATCCGTTCCACCTCAGTAATTCTCCTCTGTTTCTCATCATCCAGGTGAAATATGAATTCACAGCTTCATTTTCTCTTTCTGGAACAGCTGCAGTTGCAGTATAATAAACAGGAAGTATGTTTTTTCAAAGAGAGGCTGTGATGTTTATCTGTTTTGGAGGATCACTGATGGTCCTCCATTCATCTATCTATCAGAGCTCCAGAGAGGCCTCCACCAGCCTCCTTTTTCTCCCTCAAGGGTCTTAGTATCTCTATCCGTCTTACACACTGGCTTCTGACTGGCAGGTCATGTTGAGAGCCTCCTCTCACAGGCACTCTGATGCTGTGAGTGTGATTATAGGAGCATTTAAGATGTGCAAAATAGTTTTGTTTTGCAGTAAAGAGTGTAAACTAATCTCTAATGGGTTGTGGGTTAATGTGCTTGATGATAAACGTCTGAGTAAATCTTTTAAAGAAAAACAGTTATGAATTGTGGCACTGAACATAAACAAATTGGCCCTTAGGTGACAAGCAGAAGTTTTCTGCTTTTCTGCAACATTTTGTGATCAAGAATCATCATTGCTTATTATGAGTTTTTATTGTAACCACTTCTTTGTGGCACATACAACGTGGAATGACCTTAAGTGGAGGATAAACTAAACTTTTTTAAACTTTTTTTAGTAACATGTTTTGTTATGCTGGTTAATTGTCTTCACACCTTGAGTCACCAGGTAAAGTGGTCCTATTTTTACCTTTATGTATCTTCTGTAGAGGGCTCAGAGCCACAAAATCTTCATCCAATCATTGCATTTGGTCTATTTTCCTGTTGACTATGTATTTGTGGGAAGCGTAGCTTTAGAGATGCTCAAAATGCTAGGTTGCTATTGCTAGCCTCATAAATTTCCTACTCTACCTTTAAACTTACTTATGACCTTTGACTGGGCTGTACATATTTATAAAAACACATATATACGGTATATATCTAAAGGTCCGAGTCTGGCAAAATATGTCTGCGGTAATTTGCATGTTTCTGATTTAATATAAAATATTATCTGACAAATTAAATTAGCAACACATTGAGGGAAAAGCTGAGCTAAAATTGTACATGAATTTTCACAATTTCTTAGCATCTGGTATATCCGTGTTTTGCTTTAATTAAAGCACTCAAGCTGGCATGAACCCCACAAGTTTTTGCAAAGTCAACAGATCATTGTAGCAAATCCAGGCTGATGGGAAAGTTTTAAGAAACATTTTGTGATAATACTGAAGGTTTGGCTTTGTCTGTTTTTGTACACAGTAGTTTAGTCAATCATAAATGTTTCCTTTTTTGTCATAACTTTCCGTAGTTTTAAGTGTTTCAAAATCCTAAATTTTTTTTATTGAAAGTTTTTATTGAAAGTTTTTAGTATGGTTTCAGACTTATGCACCCCTCCTAGCTATCGATCTTAATGTCTCTTGCCCACCTCTTCTATCTATTAATCTATTATTAATAATCATTTTATATTGATCTAAACCTGGAGCTTAAGTTAATCTTTTTAATCTTTTTACCTCTCCAACCAACTCCCACATTTCTCACCTCTCTCTCTTTCTCTCTCTCTCTCTCTCTCCTGTTCATACTATGTGTCTCTCTGACAGTGTGTGAGGCAGCAGGTGTGCTGTCACAGGCAATGAAAGGGCCAGTCACCTGGGGAATCAAAGAGCCCATGACTCTGTCACTCCACACATCTTCTGACAGACAACCCACTATTTATACCTCTCTCAAAGAAAGAGAGGAATTCTGGGAGTGATAGAAAGGAAAACGGGGAGTGAAGGAGTGATTTAACAAGTCTGAAAAAAGCAGAAACAAAAGAGAGGTGGAGACACTGGCATGTTGTTTCTGTTGTTGTAAAGTTTTATCCTGATGCAGTTTTGTTTTCTTTTGTCCTTCCTCTGTTTTGTTCACGCATTTCCATGATGAGTGTGTGTTCCATAAATGTGCACTAAAGCTGTCTTCAGTTCTCTCGCTTTGCCAAACGATGATTGTGATAAAGAAGGAATGTCTAATGAGGCGACGCAGCAGCTAAACGCAGCAAACGCTGCCATGAGGAAAACACTCCACTCATTAGTATCTGCCATTCTCTCCAACTTGCATGTAAATGTGTCTCTGCATCTGTGATGTTCTGCTCACATTTTTGTGGAAAACAAGCATCAAAACACATCAGAACTGGGATTCTGAGGCTGTTCTGAACTCTTGCTGGGAAGAAACACAGTTCATGACACAATCATGTAGGGCCAATATGTGACCTTGTACAAAACAGAAAATGCAATTAAAGTAAACCAATGCAACTTTTTTATAAATACACTTTTTTAAGTAACACTATGTCTCTGCCCTTCTTTGTTTTTACTTTATTTGCTACATTTGGAACTACAACAAATAACTGATTATTTACTATTATTTGGCATATTTAGTTTAATTGAATGTGTTAATTTCCTGCAGCTTATTCGGTAGAGTTTTGTGAAGCACTGCTAAAAGTTGTGGATTTAATTCTCAAGGAACATGTGCTTACAAAATGCATAACATCTATGCGTGCCTAATGCATACATGTAAATATATGGAGTTTCCTTTGTTAAAAACTCTTCTCTGTTTTAGGTTCAGACTGGTATACAGTGAGAGTGGAATTGACAGTGATGGATGTCAATGATAATGCGCCTGAATGGACAATGGTTCCTTTCCCCTACCTGAGTGTGGTATCTCCCAGTGCCCCACCCAACACACTGGTCTACAAGCTTCAAGCCAGAGATGGGGATGAAGGCATCAATGGAGAGGTGGAGTACTTCCTATCTGATGGTAAGCACTGTATTATAACATGCATAATATACACACATGCATGTAAGGAGAACATAGCTTGAGATGTTGTATTTTTTCATAACAGGAGGTGATGGGAGGTTTGAGGTAGACAGGAAGAACGGTCATGTCAGGACCTCAGGTCTACCCTTGCAGAGAGACAGAGAGTATCTGCTAACAGTGGTGGCTGCCGACCGTCAGGGCAGCCGCAGCCCTCCTGCTATCATTTCCATTGTAGCAGGTCCAAGAGCCCCTCAGTTCACCAACGTGTCTTACATAATCTCCATACCGGAGAACACACCGGAAGGACAACCGTGAGTGAAGCCATAACAGGCACACATAAAAATACACAGCCAGCCTCATAAATGCACCTTATTAGGGTCTCATTTCCATACTGTAATTTTAGCACACACCCTAAATGCATCTCTTGCTGTGAGAACACTACTTATCCGTCAGGCTAACAAATAATAGCAGCAAATCACACCGCACTCACACACAGCCATCTGCGTGTCCTCTCCTTCTCATTGAAGCCTGGCTTGCGTGAGTCATCATGTACTACATGCAAAATTCATGAAATAATGATCTCTGACTATGTCAGGGTACAGTGATAGGCATTAAAGATGCATGCACATCAGAACTTTGTTCTGCTCATATAGAAAGCTCTCAGTAGATGTCCATGCATTACAGCACTTAGAATGTATTCCACAAACCCTTTTGTTGTGTCGTGCGTTTTAATGAATTACTGTGAGTTACTTTGTGTACTTAAGTGACAAATAGATCCTCTGTTATGTTTTTTAATGTTTAGTCAGTGTTAATTGTAAAGCCCTTTGATATTAGCAGAGTCACTGGGAAATGACTAGCTTCTAAAAAGAGGAATGATTATTAGCCGTGCCTTACACACATGTACTGCCTTGTAGCAAATTATCCAAAATGCATGTGAAGTAACGGCCTACTAGATTTATTTATAGAAACTTGATGTGATTAACTATGCATGGTGTTGCATACATTATTTTTCCTTATATCTGGGGCTTTAAGATGTTACTTAGATGTGGTACTGGTGGCAAAAACTTTAAAAAATGAATCTTTGACTGTATTTATAGTTTTGTAAATCTAAAGTTAACCAGCATGTTAGGATTAGAAGTCTTCTGCTCCTGACACCAAAGTGGGCTGACGTTAATCTTATCCCCAAACATCCTGGTCTTCTCCTGACAGTCAGCTGGTGAAACCCAGACAGAGAAAATAGAGTTGTAATAGCCAAAATACCTGAAAGAACGTCGGATTTACTTTAATTTGCCATCCGTCTGTCTGTCTGCTTTAAAGCTTTAGGATTACTAAATTATACACGTATGTCAATCTTGTCAATACAAAGAGGGCCTGACTGGATGATTATCATAATGTTGCCTTTAATTCCATGTATTTCAAACAATGGAAGTGAAAGCTACAATAAGTCAATTGTATGATTTTGATCAAGCAGCTAGAGATTTCGAAATAATTGTTCTCATTGTTAGTTATTATTTCAAATTTTGATCTTTCACTGGTACTGTCAGCACTTTTTAATCATTTCTGTTATGAAGTTGTTAGCCTAAGTATGTACTTTTCTCTGATGTGAACTTTAAAAGCTGTTGTTTTGGTTTAGCATAATATGTCAGGACCAGTCAGTTGTATTTATTGTTATTTTCTATATGAAATTCACTTTCTGAAGAATTAAAGTAACAGATGTTAAAAACAACAGTTAAATCAAATTATTGCTACACACACATAAATGTATTTTGTCATTTTCCCTAAAGGCAGTGAAAACAAGAAGATCTAAGCAGGACTGGTCACCTGTACATATGCACCACAATGCATCAGACAACATGCACTTGCTGTATTACTCTGATAAAGTCACTCTTTAATATTTAATCCAGTATTAAAATATTGCTGCAAAGCATTGCTGCATTATACTGTTTAATAGTACAAATGGCATTAATATTTCTTCATTCCTTTGGTTTACAAGACAAGACAAAGGATTAATCATGTTTCAATTTAGTAGAGTAATTTAAATAAACTGCGTAGACGAGTGATGGAAAAAACAATAATGTTCAAATCAATTTCCAACATGTCTGTAGTCTGTTAATTCATGTACTGTATTTCCAACAGGAACGGATTGGGAACATTTCCATTTTACAAAATTAAATGGAGTGTACATATTGAAATTGTGACAGAATGTTCATGAAATGCATTGCATTAAATCATTGTTTAATGCAAAACAACAAACAATTGTAGATTATATATTACAGGGTAAACTCATTGTTTTTTCCCACGTTTACAGAAGATCAATAAGCCTGTGGCGAATCTCCTCCCTGCTTAACCTTCCATTTTCTTCCCTTTACATTAATTCCCCCAACATACAATCCACTGCTTCTGTGCAGTTCTCATCATTTCGCTTCTTCACTCATTATGACTAAATGCGACCACAAAAAGTAGGTCTGAAATATAAAAGGCTCGTACTAAGTGCTGCTTGAAAAGTTGGTTTGATTGAAACAGTTGTGAAATTTATGTGTCACAGATGGCCAATTTAGCTCAAAAGTCCTTGGTGCCGGGCACTTAGAATTGTATTTACCTCATATTTACTGATTTTCCATTTTGTTCATTGTGGAACACCAGTTGTAGGTTATAACCTCTCTCTCTCTCTCTCTCTCTCTCTCTCTCTTCTCTCATTCAGTTTCCTTGTCACTCCAGCAGTGTCCTTCCAGAAGCAGCCAATAACATACAGCCTGCTCATCAATCCCAGCAGCCTTTTCAGCATCCAGCAGGAGACAGGGGAGATCAGTCTGACCCGCAGTATAGACTATGAGAGTGACCAGCACCGGTACCTGCTGCTGTTGAGGGCCAGTGAGAACCAGGACAGTCTCAGCAGTGCTGCTGAGGTGAGGACTGATGTTGAGAAGTATCTCGAAGCCCAAATGAAGCTCCTATTTCAATTATATCTATTTTAACTTTGATTTGTAAACATTCTTTAAGTTTACTGTGGATGGCGTGTTTTACCAATACTTTAGTTAAAGAAATTACATGAGGGAAGACAAAATGTGCTCAGAATTTTCTGTATGTCCATGTTTATATTTAAATTTGGGTACAGTGTTTATTACATTTCCATGCTGGTGTTAAATACACTACAGTACATAAATACTGAGAGTCATTTCAATGTGAATATTGCATCTGAACTCTGTTTGTCCTTTAATTAAGACATATAGCTGTTAACATTCGTGTTATTTATGCCCTCAACTAAAATTACAGTCATTTAGCCTAAAAGAGATAAAGAGAGGGTTGTGGCACTGTGGGAAATGTAAGGGCAACAATTTAGCTGAAATCAAAGAGATGCCCAGCAGCCCCGTTCATGCCTCTTACAATAACATTACCCTGGAGGACAGAGCCTCGCCTCATCAAGGCCTGATCTGCTCTGCTCACTGATCCATACATCTGTCCTGGCCCGAGGCTGGCTGGCCAAGAACCCAGCATTGGGCTAGGGAATGCCACATAACAATGCCTGCCACAGCGTTTCTAACCGCAGGCAGAGGAAACGAGAAAATGCAGGCAAATGCTCCTGACTTCCGTCCCATGAGACGTGGACCAGAGAGAAATGTGCCTGTTAGATTTTTTTTTGCATTCTGTAGTCTGTCTGAAATCAGTCTCTTCTCACAGTGCTGTTTGTGGATCCCCTGCACGCCTGCATCAAAGCAACAACACCAATTAAAAGCAATCACAACAAAACAATCTAATCACATTAAAAATTACCGAATTACCAATGGGCAAAATGTAACAGAAAATCAATAATTATGGCCTGTTACGGTCATAATCTTAGCTTGAAATCTATTTCACAGACAACCTCCAGTCTTTCAGGCTTGCGGTGAGGCTACTCAGCTGGGTCCTAATATGGCACTAAAATCAGAGACAGATCACAGTCTGTAATGCAGTTTTTCTGTCAACAAAAAAATAAGCAATCTGTTCTAACCACAGGGAGTAACACATTTAAGACTTTAAAATAAGAGTCTGGACAGTTACTGAGATGATCTTACTTGGCTTTGCTTTTCCTCTGGGATTTTTTTGCTTTCCCTCTGGGATTTTTTTAAACTCTGCTTGTCTTCGTTCAAACTTATATAAAGGCATTTTATTTCATGAGATTTTGGATTATAGTCTCTGCTAGTGTTAGAAATACGAATAACACCATGAGCTGTCTTCTCAATTTTGACCGTTTTCTGACTACTTCGGTCTATTTTCATCTCACCAGTTTCTGAAATTGAAGTGAGTAGGTTATTAAAGTGACTTAGCAAATGCCAGAGAGCTTGTGAAACAGTGTCAGAGAAAAACACTCAAACAGTGTTCCTTCTCCTCCTCCAGACAGCAACTTTCAGCTTAATTCTGTCTTATGGGAGCCTTTAGGTGCCCCTGTGAGTCTCCCTGAAGCTTTTGGAACAAACAGAGAAAAAGTTGAAAAATGTCCATGTGATATTTGAAGATGTTTGTCCGTGTGTGTCTGATAATCTTACCGAACAACTTTTAGACACAGATGTTCAGTTATGTAAGAACATAACTGCTCAGCACCAAGTAATTAGCAGAAAGAGAACGAATGAGTTAGACAAAACAGGATGATTGATAGAAATGAGTGATGTGGTGTTTTTTCTTTCATGTTTAAAAGACATTTTTGACAAGGCAATTTTAAAGCAGCAGCTTTCTTGCCTTCGAGAAACGTCAGGTAAAATCACACTGATGAATTCTGTTCCTCTGGTTCCCTTGATGACAATTCGAGACTCAAGATATTGAGAACGACCCTATTTGTTCCTTTAAGGATTTTTATCTTCCTTGTAATTCTGTTTTATACCTTTCAGGTCCATTGTGAAACTTTTTACTTGTTTTCTAACAGGTGCGAGTAATCATCACAGATGAGAATGACTGTGTCCCAGAATTCCTGCAGTCCATTTACAGCAAAGATGGTGTCCCTGAAACTGTCACTACAGCAACATCACTCCTCCAAGGTAAGCTTGAGAACTTTACAATGCACCATATCTGTAAAAGGAGAACCTGCATAACATCACTAGTATGGCCTGCTGGTATGTCCTATGTAGTCGTATCTCTGACCTAAAGTCAGAACTTGGTGGACAAAGCAAATAGATCACACCAGTAAAACTGTATCAGCTATTAGACAAAGAACTTTTATCAAACAGGCACCTTGTAAACAAAGTTTTGTTTTCTAGCACACTCATACACAAAACTGTGTAAAGCCAGCCAATCAAATTAGAGCTTGCCAGATCAAGTAAGTGCTTTCCAGTTCTGTGTGCAGCATGCTTTGGCGATCAAACTGTGGGCAATCCATGTGCTGTCTGAAGCTGAGGCTATATGTTAAACAAATCTGTTTCACATACACACATGCACACACACACAAATGTGGGGTTTCATGGTGTATAGGAACATTACATAGATGTAAGGGCTTTATACTGTATAAACCGTATATTCTACGCCCTCATAAATCTAACCCTCACAGAAAATCTTTTTCTATTTAAAAGCATTTCTGTTTGAGAAAATGTTTTAGTTTAGATCTTCATAAAATTCTGTATTTCTAAGCTTGTTTTTGAAACAAGACCTAAAACGTGTCCCCACAAGGTCAACATTTACTGGTATTGCTATACTTGTGGGCACATGTTATTAAATCTATGCTATTTACATCTGTGTTATTTACATCTATGTAAATAACATCTAGGTTATTTTGTCCCCATAACATAGTAAATACCAGGACCACATATGCACACACACACACAGAAATGAGGAGAATATGTTTTTCTTTAATCTACTATTCTGTTTAACACCACCTTTGAAGCACTTCTCCACTAATGTGCCCTTTCAAGTCTCAAAATTGCACACTAAATCTGGAGTCTATATACTAACTCCTGAGAGTGCACTTGTAATGCACAGAATGAAAAACACATGCCCTCAGCTGATAAAAAGCACTTTCATATTCTCTTTAAATGTTAGACAACCACAGCTGGTATAAAACTATCATAGAAATGAGGAAGCAATGGACATAACAGCAACAACAATAGACCAGCTACGTAGGTTGCAACAATGCCAAGCAAGGTAGAACAATCAAGCAAATGCTAGGAAGTTGTAATGCTGCTGGTGTGGTAAATTGGCAGACATTTTGAGGGTTTAACACAAAGACTCTTGGCAGAATGGAAAAGGTGATGCAGCGAGGTGTTCAGCAGATGTGCTAGCTGTGATTAGCAGGTGCGTACCAACCAGCATCTGCACAGCCGCTTTGTGGGCTTCATAACAATTATCTTCACCAAGCACAAAATTTCCTGCTTGTTCCGGTTAGACCTGTTCATATTAACAGAAGCAGAACTACCTCTCAAGAACAATTTGTTTCATGCTGCTATTAATCAAACATTTATAATGTATGAGATAGACAATTTATAATTTAAACATCTGTGGTAACAGTGGTTTTCTTAATAGCTGAGGTTTGTTAGATTATTATTGCTGGTGAACACAAAGGTGAACTATCCGGACTTTAAGTTACTGTTTGTTAACACAACATTTTATTTTGGCCCCTCCTCTTGGGCAGAGCAACATCAGAAGTGCACACAGGTAATTCCTCAATATTCTGTTTTTTTTCTCTGTTTAACACATTTCTGATTTTCCTGTGTGGAAATTTTTAGACCCCAGTGCAAAAGATGGAATAAGGTGCTGGGTTTGGAATTCGCATAAGGACTGGATAAGTGGGATCAGGAGGTCCTGATTGGGTACAAAACGTGTGATGCGCACATTCTCACATGGTGCAGTGGAAAACACTGCAAAGTCGGTCACTGAAGGTTAGATGAACATAAGTGGATTCAAGATCCTCCACAGGAACTTGAAGGGCTAGGATGAAACCATCAGAGATAGTGGCTTCAAAAGATCACAAAAGTCTTCCAACATTCAAACATTTGGTTTAGGAAGAACTCTCTGTCAGGTTACTTTTTTTATTTAAGTAAAACTGGTGACTAGTGATTTTTTTTTTCCCCAACTTTGCTCATCTTTTAACAAACTTTTTTACAACCTCTATATAAACCTGATTCATTCTGGCTGTAGCATTTCTGATGTACAACATTTATAGCACACAATTCAGCAAAAATAGTCCTTTTTTCTAAACTGCAGAATCAGGAAAAACTGGACTTGAGAAATGTTTACCCTATTTTTATATCCATTAATTTACTTCTTTGTTTTTTTGCAGATATTAGTAAGTGGGTTTTATAAGCAACTACTATGTATGCAGAGTCTCATTCCGACCTTCATTTGAAATAAGCTCACACCTTATTGAACGACTTTGCATTCTACAGTAGTTGTCAGATGCAATAAGACTCACAGCTTGGGATCTTTTGATTGCCAGTTATGTATAACCAGTCAAGTCATTCATTTGACAACCACATATGCCCAAGCTATTTACACAGGGAAGCTTAAATAAAGATTGATCTTATTAGCTGATTCTGCACCTCTCTGTAGTGCAACCTCTTGATGTTAATGCCCTCTCTCTCTCTCTCTCACTCACTTTCTTACTCTTTCTCTCTCTCTTTCTGTCCTTTCTTTGCAGTTTCAGCCAGCGATTGTGATTCGGAACAGAATGCAGAGATCACGTACTACACTCTGAGTCCAGATTTCATTATTTCGGCCCATGGCACTATATTCCCAGCAGGCACTCTGGATTATGAGAGGCTTAACCACCTGTATGAGTTTGTAGTGATGGCAGTGGATAAGGGCGAGGTGCCCCGCACCGGTACAGCCACCGTACGTCTCCGTATGGCCAATGTCAACGATGAGCCTCCAGAGTTCTCGCAGTCTGTGTGAGTTTTTTTTGTGTCTATCGTCTTCCTCTGACTGTAATCAGAATCTGATAATGTGAGCATTTGTATTTTCTCACAGCTTGTATCTGCATTAACGGCACACTTTTTTACAGTTAAGATGTTATCAAGGTTAACAGTCATTTAATTAAACGTTTTCCCAAAACATTACCCTGCATATTTCTAATGTATTGTCATTGCTTCATGTATTTGCTACTTTACACAGTTTACTGAAAGCTTTCCTTACCTAAATACTTTGCATTGGTCTGGATGTGTATGTGTGAGGTGTAGTTACTTCAGAAACATATTCAGCTTACAACAGTGACAACAGATATAGAATGTAAATAAATTCTACATGTAGGAGGCAATTACAATATTTATTAATAAGCAAAAGGAAAAGGTTGGAAATACACCAGCTATAGTTACACCAGCATGAGTGTAAATGTGTTGGTTCAACAGTCCTCGTTTTGAAGTGTCTGGTGGCTTTAAAATAACTACAGTGCATTACAGAAAGTGCTCAGAAGTCTCTTGATTAGACCTGAGCGCTCTCTAGCATCTTTCGGATGGTAGTGCAAACACACTACATGGGACAGGTGAAAGGGATCTGTCTTCAGGGCCGTCCTTCTACATCTTTCAGTGTAAATGTCAGTAATAACAAGAAACAGCAGCTCCTATGATAGACATTTTCACTACTCACTGGTGAGCTTTTCTGGGGAGGCAGCCGGTCAGCACACAGCCATAAAGGCTGGTATAAATCTCACTGTTCGATTTTTATACCTTCTATAATTCTTGGGTTAAGGCTATGTATTTGAAACAAAGGTTTTATTTTACTGAACTCATTGTATCACGCTTGGTCTACATTTGAGGTCCACGGTTTTACAGTTATACTGAATACCTTCACGATACATATTGTTCCAAAGCAGCTTTGCATCAGGACCAACATGTAGAATACAAACAAACCAGTGAGCGAGCTAAAGGTGATATTGGCAACAAAACTTCCTAGTAGTGTAAATGGATAAAGAGGAAGGTTTTGAAAAAACTGAGCTAAAGGAACTTATGTGCTACAGGAACCATGTATGCATTTCATGTGTGGAGGAGGTGTGGCTTTGGAGAGTGCTTTGACGAGAGGGTGGGATCTGCTTTTGAAGCTAGCTTGCTATTGCTACTCTATGTGAAATTGCCTGCCTTTTTAAAACATTTGAACTAACTTTTTAAAAACTCTGTACATGTTTAATTTTTAACAAAGCTTCTTGTTATACCTTACTATACTTGTTAAGACTCACTTTGTGGACAGGTTGTCTCATTGTTATGACTGTGCATTGGTGAGCTCAGTTTGAGGTCTTTGAGACGCTCCAGCTGTATTCTTGATTGACTTGAGGTCTGTTTCAGAATGAGGTGCTTAGTCGAAACGGATAGTTTGATAACAATGGTATATTGTTAAATGCTGAGTTGTTCATGAACAGCATTCAGATAAATTCATCCTTGAGTCTATATTTTACAACAGACACCGTGGCGTCCTTCATGATGTGTTTGTTCCTGTAGGCATTTTGATCCACTGTGGCTGGTTAGGTGGTCTTTATGTATGGCACCACCCACCATTCAAAACACTGAACAATGGGACAAAAATCAATGTGGTACAATAAGGAAAACCTCTGTGCCAATGTGTGATAGTGCTTGATTTGAAGCATGTGGGTTTAACAAGTTGGCTGTGGTAGATTTTGAATAAATCTGTAAAACATCTTGTCAGTTGGTGAGCATGCAGCCTGGGCTAGCAATTTTGCAAGAACTACTTTTAGCAATGTTCTTCCCTCAGTACTTCAGTTACAGTCAGCTTTGGTGAATCTGAGAGGATGCCGTCTTTCCAACTGTCCTGATGTACGTTCTCCAGTTACAGTTGAAAAGTAAAAATTTAGAGCCTGAACTATTATTTATTGATTTTTTCCACCAGAGTTGATGCTCGGCCAGAGGGTGGCACTCACTCAGGATGCAGAACCCGCTCAGCCGCTGTTTCTGCTGAAAAGGAAACTCACTGTCACCAACAATATGACCATAAACAGATATAGACACATCAAATGTGGCACCATATTCAGTTTTTTTTAGACTTTTTATCATTGGAGACACTATTGTATGTGAATTTTACGCACTTGGCTAAAAATTGAAATGTTTAGTCATTTGGTTGTTAATTATCACCCTGGTGTTAACCTTAACTCTTTTAAAATGGCACTTTTTAAACTGTGGATTGTAGTTTATGGTTTATCTGCTGAAGTCAGAGGTTCCAGACCAGCAAGGTTTGGTGATGGTTTGGAACCAAGATCTGCGCATTGGCCAAGAGCTTTTAATTTTTGTGTGGAGAAGCACAGTCTGGTTGAAGACTGGACACCGGCTCCAGCCGCAGTTGAAAAGCAATAATTGTGTAAGACTGTCTTCCTGTTCATATGTTCTTTAGGTCTATATTTTTCCTTTCTCCTGAGATCCTTCCTCAGTTGCTGTACTAATTTGCTCTTTCTGCTAATATTTCTGTTGTGCTGACTGCAGACTGTTATTCTTGTTTTTTTTTTTTTTACATCTAGTTGCCAGAGCTATGGCCCTTGGCCATTTTAATTGACTGATTCTCTGGCTGGGAGCTCACAGAATCAGAGGCAGATTCAATCAGCCGTGCATTCAGCTGAAACTGGGGAAACTGAGAAGGGGGTGGGTGGTGTTGGTGCAGAGCAACAGAGAGAGAGACCCCGGTCAGAGGTTCAATGGGTAAGCGAGGCAGATTGTTGTTACAGATGCAGTTCCTGTCCTCCTAAAGGTCTTTTTAATTACATCATGCATTTGTATTCTAGTGTGTACGTCTATGCTCACATGGTCATACTGTGTTCTCAGTAGCATCAGTCTGACATATTAAAGTGTGACAGTTTACTTTAAACATAGAAGCTGACATGAAATAAAGTAGTGCCCTGTTTATTTTATTAATACAGATTTTATTTTGCACAGGTAATCAATGCAAATATAAAGTTTGTCTTTGTTACATTTAAAGAAATGTAAAAGCTGCGCTCTGCCTCTGCCTGATGCCACCATTCTCTCTTAAAGACCTTTAAAATCTCCTTTCTGACATCAAACTTCCTATTTATCTTTCACTTAATTCAAAATGGAATCTTGGACATAGGAAAGTCTCTTCCTACATATCGAGAATCCGGTATTATTTGGACATGCATCATATTACTGAAGTAAAATAGGTTGTGAATGCTGTTTTTGTTGTTCGTTTTAAGCTTGCTTTGCCATGCAAGTACTTCATTTGAAAACAGCTACAATGTGTCTTCAGTTGTCATTTTTAGATTATAGTTTCATATGATACCATTGCACTCCTGTAAACGCATTGCTGCACAAAGCTGATTTCCTCTAGGTGTTATGGAAGGGAGACTTTAATATCACTACTTTGACATTTTGGGATATTACAGCTTATGTTAGATGAGCATACAAATAGTAATTGAGGTCTTCTGCGCTGAGGGAAGTTAAACCAGCTCTGAAAACAAACCAGAGTATTATAATGAAATGCCCTCTAATTAATGTCTCAACAGTTAGGTCTTTCAATTATCACAATCACCAGCAGGTATCTGATTATTACAGCAGGTTATCAGCTGTCCAGGCAGTAATAAAATTTAGTCCCGCTATCTTTGTATAACAATTTCAGGAAATACTCGAATTGTAGTCACTAAAAGCCATGATCTAATTATGGTACCACGCAGCCCTTCTTTTTCTTTTTTTCCTTCCTTACTTTTCTCCTCAGCGATAAATGATGTATAGTGCATTTAGCATAGTTACGTTACATAAAAATGAAACTATTTTACAAAGATTTTTTTATTTTACAGTTACATTACATAATAACATTTGGCATGGCAAGATGAGCTCTATGCAACAGGCATCTAGACCTGATTAATTATGAATTATTATTTAAAGGTAACATACAGTGTAAAAAAGTAAAGGTAGCTGGCTATTGTAATTATTTTTTGTAATTATCTTTGGAATGTAAAATTAACTATATTTTGCAATGTCAATGCTAAGACAAGTAACTCGTTCAGGCACATCTGTGCAGGATATGGATTATGATTGGACTTTGTAGAAATGCCTGCTAACAGCCATTAATATTAATGGGCTCAGTCCATTCCATATGGCAGTGTCACAACCTGCTCACCTTGCCCTCTCTTTTCCAAACCTCATCATAGCTATTTATTTACCTCATTTACTCATTATTATTATGAGCTGTACTCGCCTAACAAGATACTTGTTTAAACCTCCTGTAGTAAGAATAATTAAAAGGAGGTCAGTCAGATGTAAACACAGATTTATACAGCTTACTGACATCCCAGTGGATCCCAGATACGTTCCTATGCATCTATGCCGCTTCACCTTAACTCCCATCCTTTCCTGTCTGTGCTTTCCTGAAACATCTGTCCTCTCTTAAACCCCTCCTTTATCAAACAGCAAAGACGCAATCTCTCCATCCTACATCATTTCAGTGAACAGGATAGCCTATATGTGCCTGGCCTGTAATTGAGTAAATTGCAATGTCTGTCACTGCTGTTTGTTCCATTTGGGCAGACTAATTTGCCCAAGCCCTCTGCTTCAAGGCGCCGGTCTCCTCCAGCATGACTGAAAATGAGCCTTGTCACTCATGCTGTACCGTTTGCATAGTACATCATTACCAGATCTGTTTACTGGCACCAACCTGACCAAGGACAGAGAGTAAGATTGAATGATGTTTATTATGCACTGGCCTGAACTTCCGTTGCCATGCAGTAGAGCCACGGGACGTGATAATGAGGGGGAAGCAGTTATTCTTTATAGTCGTGTTTTATCTGATCAGGGAATTCTGGGTAAAAATTGTTAGGAAGTCAGAATCAGTTATATGTGAACCTTTGTTCTGTTATGAACGTTTTGGACTCACGGCGTTTGCTCGTCATCTTTGTTTTGCTGGGTTGATGGATGGATTTCTAGGCCTCAGCAACTGAAATGTTGTCAACAGGAAATATGATTGATAGCTGACATAACGAGCTGAAGTATCCAGTGAATGTAGAGGAGTCCAACGTCTGTGTTTCAGGCGGCTGATTGGTTCATGTGCTACAAAGTGGCAGCGTGCTGGCCTCTGCTACCCGTCATTCAGTGTCACAGGATCCATCACCTGCGCTGTTGCCATGGTAATGGGTTAGAAAGTGAGGCGTAGGAAAGGAGTTTTTATGGGTGGTGCGTGACAGGTTTTCTCAAAGGCGGTTCTCAACAGATCTCCAGAGCGAACATGTGAAAACAAACCCTTTGAGTTATGTCTGTGAACGTGTGTGTGTGTTTCTGTGCTTTTCCATGTTTGAGCAAATATGTGGGTGTGTGGGGAGAAATTTAGTTTGTTTGTGTGTTTGCGAGAATGATCTCAGATCTTTGAGACTTCTAACAGATTACAGGTCGCAGATGTCACACGAGTGTCAGCGCTGGGGTGCAGTGACAGGGTGAGAAAGTGCAAGCAATGGTGTCTCCATGGATGACACAAATCACCTACATGAAACGCCTGTCACCTTCCTTCTGTTAGCCATCAATCAGACCTACACAGTGTAGGGTGATGGGCTCAAGTTTTCTTACCCTCTGTCTGTCTCTATATATGTCACTTCCTGTCCTCTGATTGGTGTCCTCTCATCATTCTTAAGCTTTCATCCTTGCTTATCTTTGTGTTTCTATCTTCCTTTTTGATTTCCATCTCTCTCGTCTCTTTCTCGTCCAGTAAATACCATCTGTCTTCTGCTTCATATCGCCTTCAGTATCTCATTCATTTCTTTCATATATGGTCTCTTCGTCAGGGTGACAGAAACTGATAATGTTGTTCTTTTCTATAAACCCTAGTTTTCAATTTGTGTAAACTGGCTGTGATAAACAGTGAAAAGTCAGATGTTCTTCAGGCTTTAGCAAATATTGTGGCACTGTCGCTCCACTAAAACATTATTTGTATTCTGAACAACCTGACACCCTGGCATTGGCTGAACCAATGTTTTGGGGGTGGGACTTCTTCGTTTGTCCAGCCTATGGAAGGGTGAGTTTTTTGAGACAATGGTACAGAAGTTGCATTTTAATCCAGACTTTCAGATGTACACCCTGGTGGAAGAAAAATTGATGATCAGTTGCTATAGGGGATTAAGCTCTTTACTTAAACCCTTAATTTATTTTTGCTTTGGTTTTACGAAAGTTCTACCACTGATGCAAGCATACCACATATTTAAAACAACATTTAAAGCAAATGTTTTTAAAACATTTCCAAAGCAATATAAAAATAACCTTTATGATATGATATGTAATGTTAAAAAAAGTTGATGTTACTGTCATAACTTTTGATAACTTTAAGAGAACTTTAGTAGAAGTTTTGAACAACGTTAGTCAATGTTTTGAGAATGTTCCCATTTATCTTTAGGTTTCATAGATGAATTATTATGAACAGCAACATTTTTTTTCCAGAAGAAGCTAAAGATTCTTACCTGACTGAGTCCAGAAGATATTGTCGGTCCAGAATCAGAGCAGATGACCTTTAGCTGGTCTGATGGAGTATGGGCGTCTTTTTGAGATAAGCTGGAAATGTCTCGCACTCTGTCTTAACAAACAGTCCATCAGTGCCGCCTGTGTGACATTCATGAAATCTTTGTGGCTGAATAATAACGAATGATGGCAGTTGAGTATGGAATTATATTGCAGTCTGTCAGTGCTTCTTAAGAGAGCAGATGTGGAGGCACCATTTGTCTTGTCGCCACGAGGTGCAGTTCCATTGACAGCATTGTTTCAGATGTGATGAAGTGTGAGCGTGGTTTTCTGCGAGAAATGCTTAGCATGAAATGTGTTGGCTTTGTCTGCTCACACCCCCTCGAGATTACTATAGTTCAACTGTTTCTATTTAGGTGGGAAATCTATTATTGAACATTTGAGGGCCAGTATAAGTCTACTTTATTACACCAGATAATGGGTTTCCTGTAGCATTGAAAACGTCTAGTGTGTGAGAGTGTATTATTGTAATAAAACACTGTATGTGTTTAATTGGGCTTGTGTGTTTGTATATATGCTTATCAAAACTGGAAGTCAGATTTTCTCAGGTCTCTTTTTAAAGGCTGTCACTGTATAAAGCTAATGGCATCATGTTTTCCACTTTAGGTTCATAAAAGTAACAATTGTTGATTCAAACATACTGCAGGTGATTACTTCAGCTTGTTTGGTTTGATTTATGTTCTCACATGGACCCATTGTGTTCCCTGTGACATACTGTAAAGTTAAAAGTAAACAGATGCACATCCTGTTTTCCAATTTGTTTTTTTAATTTTATAAAATTTAAATTACAGAGAGAAAAAAATGCTTCAGATCATATTTGCCAGATATTTAGACATTCACTCAGACAAAAGCATCAGTTTGTGTATATAGACAACTAAAACGAAAGGACACTTACACTCTTACAACACTTACACTCTGAGTTAACAATATGAAACACCAACAGATACTGATTGTAGTAATAAACAAAACAATAACATGTTTTGTTGTGAATACATGTCTTCAGATAGACTTTACACCTGTCAGAAACAAATCAAATAGTTGTGCTCAAGGTTCTTTTTACAGCTTTAAACTTTTTCACAGATTTAAAAATAATCTAATAATACAAAAATAATAATACAGCAGCTGACATCTGACAGTGTCTTGATGCATGACAGTGACAAGGCTACTGATGCAGCGTTTCATTTCCACAGAATCAAAGCCTGAAATTGCAGCTAGCTTTGCAAGCGCTACTGTTTACTTCTGTTACAGCTTGTAACCTTCTTTACGTCAGTCAATAAATTCTTTGTTAATACTTTGATGTCATACCTGCATTTTTATGTGACCAATCAGAGTTGACTCCTGAAACACAGCTGTTTCATACCTAATTAATATTGCATCTATTAAAAACCACCTGTATAAAAATGGTGACACAAATGTTTTTTAACTTTGGTCAGATTGGCTACTTTGTGTTGCACATTCAGAGATTAAATCTTAAAAAAACTGTGTGGCTGTATTTTTGAAAAAAAAAAAAAACAGGTATCGCACCTTTGTCTCTGAGGATGCAGGGCCCAACACTCTGGTGGCAACAGTGCTGGCCAAGGATCCAGATGGAGATGGGATCACATACAAAATTTCCGCAGGCAATGAGGAGGGCAACTTTGTCATCGACAGTCAGAAAGGTGAGACATTTCTTTCAAATATACTGTTACCTCTCTTGATCTTTGTGACAGTTGTTTCATGCTACATGAACATTTGTTCAGGGTTCGTGTAGCAGGACAGCTTCATTTTTTTGCCGGTTTCCTTTTAAGTCTTTACATTATATTGCATCATATTCTACAATAGAAGTTTAACTTAAATAATGACTTAATAGCAATTAATAATTCAATTTTGTTTCACACTAGGATGATCACAGCAGGACAGCTAATTAAACAAAAGTCATTCAAAGGGTTTTTGTCCCGGTGCTTCTCATCTTTTGTGGTGAACATAATTTGGATGCCACATGAGTCTTTTAGTTATCTTATTTATGGCCATTATCGGGTTGGGCAGTTCAAAGAGACATGCATGAGTTTTGTAGAAGAGGGTGGGGGAGGAGGGATTGAGACATGACGAAGACCTGATTTAAATAGGTGTCAGTACGGAAGCACCAGAACTCCATCATGTCTACAGCAAATGCTAAAACACAGTTCCAATGAGAACAGGTTATATTTCCCCCAGGGAAATTTTAATTTTCGCTGGTTGCTTATTTATAGCCTTATTGAGAAACTAATTTCTGGAAATATAGAGAAAACAGGAAGTAATGCCAGGAAGGAGCGTGGGGGGTGTAAGATGTGCACGAGTGTCATAGTGTTTTAATGCGTGTTAAGTGTATTGACTGGAAAGAGGTCTTTAATCTTAACGGTCCTCATGAGTTAATTGAAGACACAGTGTTTGGTGTAAACATCTGGTGAACTGTGAAATCCAGAACATCAGAGTGAAATTAACAGCAATGTGTGTTTTAACAGTCGAGTGCCTGCAAGACTAGATCCCAATATGAGTGGGTTTAATTCTAAATGAAGTTTTTAATTCTGATCCAAAACCATAGATGCTGATTGTAAATGAAAGACTTATGGCATCAGTCTTTTTTTGAAAAAAATGCTTTGCCTGTATACCATAAATCACATCTGTTTTTTTATAGTGACTGTATCTCTAGAATGTTGATGTGTCTATTTTTTACAATTGTAAAAAAAACTCTCTAATTATCTAATTATAAGTCTAATTATAAGCATTGTAAGCAGTTTGTTGTTATAAATTATAACATCCACAGAATGTTTTGCTAGTAATATATATTGCCATTTATATATATAAATATAAAAAAAACTTAGTCATATACTCACATTTTTGTATGTCCACATTTTACATGTAAGACAGACTGCATATGAGGAATTTTGTTTTAATGCATAGTTTTATCTCCTGCAGTTCTGGCACACTCGAGAAATTAAGTAATGGCCCAGTAAATACAATATTTATTGCCAACTAAATTCAGATTTGTTAACTGCTCACACCTTTAAACACCTTGAGGCATAATTACCAAACAGTTCTAAGCAATGAAACCGCTCAACGTGGTGTTTTGATTGATTGTGTTTTGATTGAACAAGATTGGTTCTCGGATATAAAATGCACTTGTCCTTCTCCCGAAATATGTGTGCTGCTTACGTTCACAGCGCCCCAATTTAGTGCTCCAGTCAGGTGATTCAAACACGCACCGCTTCAATGAAATGCTGCAGTTCCCTGAAACGTGTCTCCGTTGATTCCCCTCCCTCAATATTTCTCCACTTCTCTCCTCTAAAGATCAAAGCGTTCTTTTATTGCCCTTTCTATAGCGCTCGTCAGATCTCTGCTTCTCTTGAAATTCCCTCTATCATTCATTAGACCCTCTCCTCCATTAGATGGTTTTTGTCGAGCGAGGCAGGGATCGGGCGCTTGATGCTCGTTGTTAATTTACTGTAACTCACAGAGGAATGCACTCTGTTTGATTTAATAGCCCTTTAAGAATTCAAACAGCAGAGTCAATAAGATGATCAGGCCTTTTGTATTAAAGACATAAATACAAAGAACGCATCCGGCCCGTGAAGGATGTATTTACCGGCATGGCGGTGTTGGAGTGTTTACACTGATAATCAGCCAGATCATCGCCGGCACACAGCACCTGTCAAGCTTTTTATTTTCTTCTTTTATTTGTAGTGTTTTGATTTTGCTTTGTTCTTTGTCCTGTTAAATGGCGCCGTGTTAAACAAGGTTCCATCACCCTAATGCCTGGCAACAGAGACATGAATCACAAAAAGAGAAAAAAAATTTTGCCTCACAGACTGTTATCATTGTTTGAAAGGTTCTTAATTGCATTATTAAGTAGAATGTTTCAACCATTGCTTTAAAAAGAAAATGGTATATATGCATATTTTTTACATATATGTTTTACAGATTTATGAATGTTTGTATGTGTGTACATTTATATATAAATGTGTATATATACATACATATGTATGTATGTATATAAATATTTTCTTCCCATATATTTATATATATATTGTCTTCCAATTTTCATGAATTTTCTCTATAGATACATAGATATAATTAAAATCTTATCTACATATAAAAATACAGTGTTATTGCATTCTATATATGATCTAATTCTAGTTGTTTAGTTTTAGATATAGATTTATTAGAAATAAATGAGATTTTTATTTTATGACAAGTGTTCATTTTCTTTCATTTGATGCATAATGAGTTGATGTTATGGTAACAGTGGTGATCTCTGCCCTCCAATCTGTGTTTACTGTTTGAAGAGTTACAACCAAGTTTTTTTATCCCTTTGCAGCATATTGGTACTTTACATCATGTATAGAAACTTACCACCCCCTTCCCAAATGTTCACCATTTCTTTCTTGAAAGCACAGAAAATGAGTTTTCCTGTTTTATTTACCTACCCTGCAACGTCCAAGAGAAAAATCAAAACCACAAAAAACAAACAACAACTGGGTTGGGTAAGAAATTGCCACCATAAATTAATACTTGCACTTTTTGCTTTATCTGCAGGGTTGATAGATTACTGCCAGTTCTGCTTTACTAGAGGGAGGAATATTTCCCTGCTCCTCTTTACAGAAGTGTTCAGTGTAGTCAGTGTGTAGCAATCTGACCAGAGTATATGTGTTCACTTAAATCTTATAGTTAGCAAGTGTCTATCTGAGGAGAAATACCTTGACCACAGAGTGTTGCATTTTGCAGCCTCTGTCACATGTGTCTGACCATAGGATTATTTATGTGTATTCATTGAATCTTTATGTTGCTTTATTGTATGTTTTACATGCACACAGTAAGCTATAAGCTATCTACAGGTAATTTATGCTGCTCATTCAAAATTACTATGATCCAGTTAAAAGCCTGGATGATGACAGTTTATTTAAAGCTTAAGTGTGTAATTGTTTCGATGTTAATGTACTATGTCTTATCTCGGTTTAATATGCAGTGACAAGTATAAGTAATCCACTTGTAGGTTGATTTGTAAAGCATAAACACACTGTGGCTATGAGGCACTAATAAATGAAAGCATTCATAATCTTTGCGATTCTGCTTGATGAAGCGACTGCAACGGCACAAAATGACACAATTAAGGTCATGGACGTTTTCAGTAGGTTTGAAAACTTGATTCAATCTGGCAAACCCTAGGTTAGTATGTACATGCAAGAATGGTACACAACTCGATTGCTTAATTTTCAAAGTGTACAGCTGGATTATGCGGTTTGTTCTAAGCTCAAAGTGCATGTGGGGGCATGACAGTGATAAAGACTGGCATAAGGAGGAGGCCAGCAGCGTACCCCAAGCCCCCCTGTCCTTAAAACATTTGCTTGTCATGCCCCTGGAGAAACATCTTCTCAATCTTTGATGTGCACTGATATGTGCTGGCTGCTTCTTCCATCTGTGTCCTGTTCCAGAACCCACCAGTGTACTACATACTAATCGTAATGGGCACTTCCAGCTCAAGGATATATAAATCACACAGAGATCCTGACTGCAATACAGATTTTCTTTTTTTCAACTGCCAGTTTGTCAATATTTATAATCTGAGTTCAAGCACTTTATTTAATTCTGTTGAGAATCACTTGGGTAATGTATAACTTAGAGAGACCTCTGAATGGTTTGAAACAATTGCCGGTTCGCCGGGGTCTCAAACAGATTAGCCTGTGGTTCTTATAGCCTGCAGTTGATACAACTGTCTAGAGAATAGAGCAAGAACCTGTGACAAGCCTCCTCGTTTGCACAAACACACACACATTTATTTCAGACCCCACTGGAATTTGAAGGCCGGGGGTGGGAGGGGTATGCTAGCGCAGATAGGGGTGTTCAGATTGAATTAGAATTGATTACATGTTCTTTTTCCTCTGAGTCTTGCCACAAAAGAACTTGCGCTATGCATTAGAATCAATTCAAGAAACTAGGGTACATGTGATTTCCCTCCTGCCAAGTCTGTGTCAGTCGATGTGCTGGTTTCTTTAATGTCCCATTGCTGTGAGCTGGAGATAGCAGTCATCCTGCTCTTCAGATTATGAATGCCGAGCTGAATGCGGCAGAGTCTTACCTTCTGCCCTGAAAGAGATGCTACTGTATAGTGCACCGCAGAGGGTCACGTAGGAGCCGACTCCAGCTGTCTACATAGATAAGACACAATGTATGAAGCATAGCGACAGCTCTCGCACACCCACATGCGCAATCATCCATAAAAACATACAACATGTAATAGATTTTATATAGTAAAAACCACAAGTGTCATATATACTCATCGATGACTTAAAGGTCAGATAAACCCTTTTTGATTTGTAACAAGCAGTGAAAGATTAGTCGTCATGGGCTAATATATTTTCATCAAGCTTGATGGAATTTACTGAAGTGTTTAGACTCATTTGTGGGCCCTTATGTAATGAATGTATATAATCTGTTTGCAATATCGCATGCAAAGTGTTAAGAATGCAGCTCTGATTTGGTCTAAACTCTGGTATGCTGTTAAATATTTGTGAGTTTCTGTTAAACACCTTTCCTCCAATAGGGCGGTTAGTGTTTGGGTTGTGTGGTTGAGAGAGAGAGAGATGTGTGTGACCTGATTAACTAGATGCATTAAACAGATGCATTTATAGTAGTATTCCATCTCCACAGTGAAGGGCATTACATCTGCTCTTCTAGAAATGACAACTCTCCAGTAAAAATGTAGTGACCAGTACTGTAAAATAAACCCATAGGTACTGTGCGTTCAGTCCTCCCATAAACACATTTTGTATCTTTTTTAGACAGGATTGTATTTAAAAAGCACTAATAAGGAATCAGATGTTAATTGACTTAGAGTTTGAGTGGGATTTAGATGAGGGTAATGGCCAATTAAATAAAATGCCATCTTTGACTGTCACCCCATATAGGACTGATCCGACTCCGCTCCAGCCCTCCGCCCAGACTTCAGGGGATGAAGTACATTCTGAACATAACAGCCACAGATGACAACGCCTCTGGTGGGCCACAGTCACTCTCTGCCATGGCCCAGGTCATTGTGGGAGTAGACGATGTAAACAACAACAAACCTGTGTTTGAAAAGGTATAGTTTTACTTAATTTATTCCTCACATCTTTGATTAGATCTTTCCTTTGGTTGGCGGAACATTTTTATATTGTTTTTCATACTTGTTCCTGTAACATATTTAGCTATTTAACTGCATTGTGTTGGCAGAGCAGAGATTGTGGATTTAGGAACACACATACAGATAAAAAATATATAACTTGAATGCTGTGTATGTCACTTTGAATTAAAGCATCTGCCAGGTGCATACATGTACATTGTTTTCATGTTTTTTTAAATATTTTTTTTCCTGT
This sequence comes from Yasuhikotakia modesta, assembly GCA_036877545.1. Taxonomy (NCBI): domain Eukaryota; kingdom Metazoa; phylum Chordata; class Actinopteri; order Cypriniformes; family Botiidae; genus Yasuhikotakia; species Yasuhikotakia modesta. The sequence continues at coordinate 30,785 of JBAJNP010000411.1, read as the reverse complement.
AAAAATTACTAGCATCATTAGGAGTTATTTATTATTTTTAGCTGTCAGCTACGCTATTCATTTCCTCAATCTTCCCTTTCTTTCTCTCTCTGTGTTTTTATTTAGCTTTAAATGTGTCTTTTTTACTTTCCTCTTTTACTCATCAACCCCTCTCCTATTTTCTCAAGAGATATTATTAGCAGGGCAACCTGTGCTGTTTCTTGATCATCGGAAGACTGTATTAATTAAGTGTTTGAAATGTGTGCTGAATCATTATGGGTCCACTCATCTCCTGATGTCTTCAGTAAATATAGTTTGAGTGCAATGCTGGAGATCTTTGAAGGGTCTTGATCTCCCCAGGCCCCACAGTGAGGTGATGAGATGCTTGGCTGTGGGCCAGTGTTTAATACTTAAAAACTTCTCTTCAGCTCTGTGGAGCATTTTGGTTCCCTTCCACAGAGACGTTAGACATCACTTTAGTTTTCTAGGCTAGAGACAGGTCTTGCTCAGCTGAAAGAGTGCAAAGCAAGACTCCAAACAAAATTAATAAATAAAACATTCATGCACTGAACATCTTCAGACTTTTTTTTAGCCTTTTTAAACTCATCTGTTTAGCTTCTCTCAGTTCTTTGCATACTTCTTAGTTTTTTTAATCTATTTATCTCTCCCACATGTTCCCAATACTCACCTATTTTTTTTTCTTTTTCCTCTGCCGCAGTTTTCCTGGAATTCGTTTGTAGGTCCCTTTATGTGGAAAAGAGGGCTTGAAACTAAGAAGGGAATTCCTCTGTTGTAGTTTTCTCACTAAACTCCCACCTGAACATCTCTCTTGTTCTTCATCATGCCTGTGTTCTAGAATACCAAACCGTTTCTGGGTGCCCTGTGAACATCAGTAGCCACGGATCTTCTCTGAGAAGGTCTTGTAGGCTGAGGGCTTGTGTGTTTGAGTGCCAGGATTTTGGAGAAGGACTCAGGAGGGGTACGGGGCTTGATGTCTGCGTCTGCGACCTTATGGGATTTCACGCTTACCTGACTGATTGAACAACACAGAGTTAAGAGCTGAATTTTAGTTTGCAGGAGATGAAAAGGACCATCGCAGATAGAAGCAGGTCCCTTGTTATTAATTAAGTGTCAGAAGTGGCCATCAAAGGAAACGCTGGTGGAGCGATTTGGGAATACTTGTGTTTTAAATGGATTTGCTTACTGTATTTGTTCTCCTGGAGTCTCAACTGTCTGAAGCTGAGGAAACTAATGATGAAGAGGAGGCACAGTTTTTATTCTTTAGTTCTTTTTAATGATTACTATACACACAGATGAGGAGGGTGAAGGAGTGTGTGTGGTGGAGCATGACTGAATTATCCAAGCTCATTCCAGATGTCTTCATTGATTTGGTTGGATGGGATTGATTTAGTGGTGCTTCAATTATAATACAGAGATTAATCTTAACCAAACCAAAAAGATAAGCATTAATCTGCCTCTTCCGTATCCCTCATACCTTTAATGCATGTCCAATCCACAATATTTACTTTATCTTACTTTATCTCACATTGCTTCAGTATCTCTGTTTTTGTTATTTGGTCCATTTTCTTGGTACCACACTATCTTTTGTCTAGATAAAGTTGCTTTGGCCATGAGGTTCTGGCTATATACTGACATTTCAAACCAGTTTAAAGGCTTGGTAATGACTTTTTTCATTGCTTTCTCTTGTGGGCGATTTTTGGTTGCTTTGTACCAGCAGTGTGGTTTCAGCTTAGTGGTTAAAGACCAGGGCTAGTAAAGCAAAGGTTAAAGGTTCATAAAGCTAGAAAGTTGCTGAGTTTGGCTGTCCCAAAGGGTCTTTAGCAAAGCCGCTTCAGCTAAAGTCGCTCCTTGGAGACAGTCTTTGTAATAAGCTTACCGTATGTGGCTTTGTATAGGAAAGTGTCTGCTATATAACTGCTGTAGCCCTACTTATCCTCTGACATCTGACTCTGGTTTCCACGTACTCCCTCTCTTTCTTTCTCTATTTTTTGGTTTCTCACAGTGTCAGGAATATAAGGAAAGAGCCTCCGTTCTGGAAAATAAGCCAGCAGGAACGTTTGTGCTGCAAGTTCATGCAGAAGACGCTGATGAAGGAGCCAATGGGAAAGTAACATTCGGCTTTATGCATAAAGATAGCACCGTTCCTGCCTTCAGCATTGATCCGGAAACAGGTATTACGATTAATGAGCAATTTACTGTGGTGAATGTATGAAGGAAGATTCATTATCATGCCTACAAATTTTGATTTAGATAACTTTTGGAGTTGAGTTGCCACAGGACTTAACATTTTATATTTTGGGGTATAAGGTGACTGGTTAATGCAATCTTTTTAATATTTCCTATTAAGCACTGTAGTAATCTAATCAGTTCTCTGTTGAATCCCTCTGTCTTTCTTTCTGTCTGTCTCTCTCACTTGGTCACACTCTCTCTCTTTCTGGTTGCCACTTGCTATGGAATTCACGCCTTGAAGTATTTTCATGAATTCAAACTTGAGTTTAATTCACTTTAATCATAGCCTTTCAGAATGTGCCAACTCTCAAATGGAAAGAAAAGACAGCATTTAAATATGTCATCTCAAGCCCCCTTTTTAAAGAAATGGAATGCTTTATGAAATGTAACTGTTCATTGGACATCAATCAGCGTGCCTTTTATGGACGAGAATAAAGAGAAAAAATAGGAGTGCATTGCAGTGGGAAAAAATGTGAGGAACATTTGCAATGACTTTTGAAAATCAAATTGGGAGCTGTAAAGATTTGACACAGTGAGGTGAACTCCGGTGCAAGGATAATTTTTTTTTCCATCAATACGCATCTCTAATATGTGCTAAGATGTTTACTTAACAAAATATCCACTACGTATTCATATTATATAAGATTATATGCAGATGTAGCCTCAGTGTTGAATTGTAGTACTATAAATATATAGCATTGGAGCTGTGTTTGTGAAGAAAGAGATGTTTGGAGAAGCTAGTCAATTTCATATCACTGTATTTCAGCTGTTTAATTACCTGAACAAATTCTCCATGGTAACAAAAGTCCCCCTACAGGTATTATCGTAACGGCAATGAAATTTGATCGTGAGAGGCAGAGAGAGTACACGGTGACAGTGACAGCCACGGACCAGGCGGCAGACCCCCTCATAGGCATCTGCCAACTCAACATTCTCATCCTGGATGAGAACGACAACAGCCCCAAATTTGAGAACCTGCGTTACGAGTGTGAGTGATGGCATTTGTTCCTCTCACGCAATTTCAAAGATTCGTTCCTCCCATGTAATTTCTAAGATTCAATCTTAAACTGTCAAAGGCTTTTTTCTGATAAAGCATCAGTCTACAGTGTTTCCAGTACTTTTGGGTTTAACTAACCTCACTCTTCTTTCAACAGATTTCCTGCGAGAGGATACGATGGTCGGCACCAGTTTTCTGCGGGTGGCTGCGCACGATGACGATTACAGCACTAATGCAGCCATCACTTATTCCATGTCCCAAGAACAGCCGGAGTATCTGCGAGTCAATCCGCTCACAGGATGGATCTATGTGAATGAGCCCATCTCACAGGTTTGTCCTGGTTCACACGTTTAAATAGTTATAATACTCTTTCTTTTTTTTTACTCTTTTTTAATATGTGACTTTTTTCCTATGTGAATTATGTGAATCACCTATGTGAATTTTGAGAAATGTCTCAAATGATTGAGAAATGGTTTTATGAAAGTGAATGTGACACATATGTCAGGTATAGTAACCCATACTTTAAATGTGACCTGCATTTAACCCAAACTGGTGAGGAGTAAAGACACGTACTGCAAGTCATGAACACACTGCCAGAGCAGTGGGCAGTACTGCAGCACCTGGGGCTGTCCACATCCACATCTTCTGAAGAGGCATTCCCCTCAGCTGTTCCTGCAGGCCTTTTTCGCACCTTGCAGGCCTTTTTGTACCTTTTAATGTCCATACAGTGGCGGTCAAGGGATGCCACCCTTGTTTGGAAATACACAGATTTATATCACTTTTTGTGTTCTTCAGATGATAGAAATAATGGAACAAATTTCATTTTTAAGTAAACTATGCCTTTAAAGCCATTCTTTAAAGCTTACCTGAGTGGGGGGTGCTCCACACTGAAAGTCAAAGGGTTGGTTTTTGAATGCAAACATTTCAGACTGGAGCCTTTACAAAAACACTGTTCAGCAGAATGAGTCATTAAACAGTCATGGAAGAGGTATGTTGAGATGGATTGTGAATGCACTTGTCTTTAGATGAATATTGTATAGTTCTTGTGTGGGTTTTGAAGTTTTTGCCCTTCTGCTATGTGAATGATGAAGCAGGTCTACAGCTGCTTTTCAGTGCACTCAGCCTGGACGATTGATTAATACTTACAAGGTCTTTTACAGATTCTGTTTGTTTTTAATGTGATGAGTGAAACAACCTAGGATACTTAGAAATGTATCTCAAAAGACTTGTTTAAGCATTAATAGTGATTATTGGTGCATATTTGTGAGTTAGAGTGCGAGTAGGTGTTTTTATTCAAAATCCATTGATATCGGACCACCTTTGTGAAGCGACCTTTGTAAAACTGTTGCTATGACTACCAAGGTCTAATGTCAGCTGGTGTATATAGTGATATTCTGTGTGTTTGGGTATAAATGTGTGTGCTTGTATGTATTTTGTGTGCGAGGGTAGAGAGAAACTGTTAAGCTGTCATTCTGCATGAGAACTGTCTGTTATACAGTGCAAGTTTTTTTGTACACAGACAGCATCAGTGATTCTGCTGGTTTGAACAGGCGTCTGATGTGAGCTGACAACAAATACATTGACTGAGATAGCAGCATCCTGCATGCTTATACAGTCAATATTAGATTTTTCTCGAAAATACACCACATTATTTATGTTTCTACAACTATAGGCACTTTTTGCCTTTTGGACTCTCACATACTTTTTCACACTCTCACCAGTTTATACAATTTGTCCAATAACAATAATGTCCAAAAGTGGATAGACATGCACCACATTATGCTTGTCATTTTTCTACAACATTACAAATATTTTCTCTATAATAGTCTCAAATCTCAAATTAGAGTTGACAAATATTGAATCTGACGTGTTTCTTCTGTGGAGGAAATCACATCGGAAACATTTTTGGAACTTTATGACAGACTCCTTCAGACAATAGCTAGCATTATGTGTATGCTCAATGCAAACAAATAGGAAAATGTTTTGTTTAAGCATAATTTTTGCATAATGTATTCTGTGAGTTTTTTTTTTCTTTACATTTCCTTCAATCATGCTCTTCACTGACAAGTAAACAAGCACACAAAAATAAAGTTTTATTATAATTTTAATACAAATTTTATTATAACAAAAATTATAATTTTATTAGGGGCAGGATTGTTGGAAAAGTAATAATTCCAGAAGTCAAAGTCAAATACTTTTTTGATTTAAAAATTCAGTTCTGGAAAAATAAATACAATAAAAGCAGGAAGACAGTCTTAATGTTACCTTGACATAGCGAAAACGAAAACAAAATGTAAATCTTTTACTTAAAATGAAAATCAACTTCTAGAAAATAAAGGTTCCTTTTGTTCCGTGTACATCCTAATGTAGATGCATGTATGGTTACATTTTTAAAATTATGTTGAACCTTATAATTCCATCCACTGTTTTGGCATATCACTAATACAGCAGTATGTGTTTTTGTTCCAGAGGACCTACATCAGCAGGCAGATCATAGCTACAGACGGAGGGAATCGCAGCAGTTCTGTTGAGCTGGCGGTCACCATCACCAACGTAAAGAACCAGCCGCCGCAGTGGGAGAAAGACAAATACGAGGTTGTTATACCTGAAAACACCGTCAGAGACACTCCAATTGTGGTATGTACTCACATATAACTATAAGTATGACGTGAACCTGCTTTGAGCAGGACTCGAACCAGCAATTTGTTTGGCATGGGATTTGGGTGGCGTTTTCACCCTGCACAGCTTTTCACACACCAGCCAGCCTTTCTTATACTAGATCCATACAGATACGGTTCATTATAAATGTATGCCTCATATTTTTACAAGACACTGATTCCATATATATTGATATTGATATACTGATTCCACATATATTACATACCAATGTCGATTCCATCATTGTTATGTATACAGAAACCGAAAAGCAGAACTGATATACATGTTCAGATGAGTGATTTATTACCTTGGCCTTTGAGGCACACCTTTGAGGTCCACTATTAATGGGCATGTCTGTGATATGTGTACAGAAGCAAGGTTATGATGGATGTGGATAAGTTTTAATTTTGCAGTACAGTGGATATTCTGTGAGGGGCAGGAGATTCCAGACACTGTCAACTTTACTGTCACGTACCGGCGGATACAACTGACAGTCTCTGCTTTCCGCTCGACCAGACAGAGTCATGCCTGTCATAGAACACACACAACTACACACACACACACAAACACACACGTTGGTATATGAGGTTTATGAGGACTGTTTAGAATGGTTTTATGCGGTACAAATTGTATATTTTTTCCCTAAACCTAACCAAAACTTTTAATGTGTACATTAACAAAAAAATGACCATTTAGTATGTTTTAGGTGAGTTAGTTTAGAGACACTGGAAGTGTTCCTGTAAACCATGTTTTCATTGTTATACGCATCATTATACACAATTATGTCCTCATAAACCATTTTACAACACCCACAAAAACACAAACAAGCAAACATGTTGGATCTCCTGTCATTACAAAAACTTTTCATTGCCTTCAGAGATAATGATACTATCTATTACCCCTGACCCTCATGCCAACCATTATTGTGTATTTATTTAAAACACGAGTATGTTTATTAAGCCATTTGAATTACAAGGACAGTTAGGGTGTTTCCACAAAGTAGCCAACATCAGGTTATTGTCCCCATAATGCAGGTTAATCTAGCCCACAAACGTACCGTCTATTTAAACAAATATAAGATGCTTTATAATTGTTTCAGCTTCCTGCAGAGCTGGTATAACTGCTTCTCTCAGTTATGAATTATCTGTTTTCCTGCTTTATATTTTAAGGATGCTGCTTTGTTATATTCACTGTTTAGGAAAAAAGCCAATCCATGAGTCACTGGATTATTTATGAACATTTGTTTTCTCCCTCTTTCATTCGGTAACAAATGCACTGAAACCATTAATATGCCGAATTTCCTGGAATACTTTTATTGCCATTAAGCCATTATTAATGCAGATGAACATTTTATGAAGAGCAGCAGAAATAAACAGGACAACATTACTGTACAGAGAAATGCATGATAAAAATAGAGAACGGAAGAGATATGAAGGCAGCGTTTGCTCTTGCCATTCTAATTGATCTTTTATGTAAATACAAATTTGTTCTGTTGGTATAGGAAGTCATGGAGCTTATTTAAATGATCTGTAATGAAGGTCTCCATATAGTTTTTGTTCCCTACAGCGCCAGTGAATTTAAAAACAGACTCAATTCTCTTAGGACAGACCTGTGATAAAGGCATATGAGGATGTCTTCACTGTCGATAAATGATGGAGAAAGACACTTTAAACTGCAAAATCTTAATCAAATCCAAATGAGCCGTTTAACAAAGTAGCATTGTTTAAATTCTTTATATTGCCAGATGTAGATGTTTTTTAAGATCAACGAGTATGAAATATTATGTTTGAGTGCAAATTATGAAGTATATCAGAAAACTGGGATACAGATTAATGACCATATTGTTGCTGGATAAGATAAAGACATAAAGATATGAGTAAAGCTGAGTCCTTAAAATGTGAGGACAGTTGCCATATTATTTAATTATTGAGGATCTTCAGAGTGTTCCTATTTTATCTGTGTTGTGACACACACAGTTTTATTTTCCAGCTGAATTTACTTTGATATTGATTTTAGTGCTCTGAGTCATGTGATGAGATGAGAATGGAACACCATTGTATTGCTGAAAAGACAAGTATAAGCACTAATGAATAAATACACTAGAAACAGTACATGCACAAATACTGTGTTCCGCTGTGACTCTCATTCACACTGTGAACTCTACACATAGTGTTTTTGTTTCTGCTGCCAGACTATCAAGGCCACTTCTCCACTGGGTGACCCAAGGGTGACTTATAACTTGGAGGATGGCTTGGTTCCAGAGAGCAACATGCCTGTTCGTTTCTACCTTACCCCAAATCGTGAAGATGGCTCCGCATCTATTCTCGTGGCAGAGCCCCTGGATTATGAAACCACTCGTAACTTCATGCTTAGGGTTCGAGCTCAGAACGTGGCTCCTGTACCACTAGCAGCCTTCACCACTGTTCACATCAACATCACAGGTAAAGAACAAACATGTACAACATTCAGTGCATTGAAAAATCTGAGACACCTGGTAAAAATCTTTCTTTCTTTTAAAAAGTTATACTAAAAGCATTCAAATTTAAGTGAAAATTCAACATTTTACATTACATTAGTTCATACCCTCCTATTTCTCATTAAAACAATTTACAATAATACATATTTACCTCTAGACCTCAAACACATAACCCCACCTCATTTATACCGCCAAATTTGTTACACAAGTTTACACTTGTTAACTGCATTTTTTTACAGTAATCATTTCTCACTCTTAAACTCTGATCATCACCGAATCTATCACAAGACTTGGTAGCCACAATTCTGTAATACCCTTTATTTTATCCCATCCTGTCTGTTCCTTTCTGCTTAAGTATTCGTCAGCGTTCATCTCCTGCGCTGTGGGAAGTCTTTCCACCCTCCTCTGTAATTTACAGAGTTTGCCCTCCAGTGTTAATCTGACTCTCTTCATGCATGATTCCTTCGCTCTCCTCCAGTTATGGCCGCTCCATAATACTGATCCAGCTACAGTGACTTCCAAGATGTATGGTAATGTCTTTGGAATAGTCGGAAGAAACTGGCATCAGATCAGGATCAGAGATGTTTTGACTCCAAATTGCTTCTTACCCCATGAACGTGATGTGAAGGGTAACATCTTCCTGGAAAGCTCTGTATCATTCATGCTCAAGCAAATAATTAATCTCTTCTGTTTCTCCTGACTTATTTACAGAATCCCTCCGTGTTCCAGTTAAGAGCAGTGAGAGGAGAGATACAGAGCAGGACAGAGAGATAGAGATGGCAGAGGGAAGTGAGGGAGGGCTGGAGGGTCGTAATGGATTTGGCCTTCCTGTTTTATTCATGCTTTACGGCTTTGGCTGATAGAAAATTAAAACCTCGAAGTGCATCAGATGGTGATTAGTGTCTGGAATCATTGAACCCATTAAAGATCTTACCCTAAATTCCAATGGCCTCATGTTCCTCCCAGTACTGAGGACAGCACATTTTAGGCTTGGTATTAATTTCCTCTTAAACACACAGTATGCACTCATGCAATGTGGCCTAGATATATCAGTGTTGAGATAAGTCTGATTTGCTTCTTATAGAAAAGACAGTTTTACTGTTTTCTAACTACCAAGGATGTTTCTGATTTTACAGTCAAACTTGTATTATAGCTGCAAACAATGTACAAATGATTTAGAAAAGCAATAGTGTAAAAGCAATGAACTGTAACTAAACTGTTGTGTGGAACCAAGGCCAAAATATTCTGTTTCTCCAAATGAAAAAAGAACAACATGAAAGAAAGCTAGCCACAGGTTGTCACTTAGGGCTAGGCTAAAGGTACGCTAACTCTCTCTTAGTGCTTCACTAATATGTAGCTTTTGTAGTTTTATTGTAAGCTATTGCGTTATGACCTCCATAATGTGACCTCCATGCGTGTTGTCTGCAATTGACAGATGTAAACGACAACGTTCCATTCTTCACCTCCTCCATATATGAGGCATCAGTGACAGAAGGAGCAGAGATTGGCACTCTAGTTCTCCAGGTGTCAGCCAATGATCTTGACCTGGGACTGAATGGGAAGGTATGAAATGGTGTTTTCAATTGAATTATCTATGCACTCAGTCAGCCTCTGTCTGTGGATGAATCTGTAAACAAATTGTTTCTGTGCAGACATTATGCTCAGACCTCTGAAAGATCTATAAAATTCAAAGAACGTCTGTCATACAGGCATGCTTTTAAAAAGGATGAATAGAATAATCTTTAAGTCAAAAAACTCACTATGCCCTCTAAATCGTGCTTATTTATACTGATGAAACACTCACAACTTTTTCTTAGAATTCCTTATAGCATGTTTGATTGGAAAGACAAATAGATCTATACATGTGTCTTAGAATGCTTGATTGTGTTTACACAGAATTCTGTTTAGCACATGTTCTAATAAGGAATTTCTTTAAAAAATGCTTTCACTTAGATGACTTGATTACTTATCTTTTGCAAACATTGAATTAAGGAATTTCAATTTTTCTGTCTAAATCTCTTTTTTAAAGGACGTACTTCTCTTTAACAGAATTACTTGCATAACAGGTAGTAATGAAGTCTATCTTAGTGGAAACTTGGGTTGGTTCTGAGAATGGCTCAAATGGGCCCAGGCATTAGAAAAAAGTGGGTATTAGAGGGGCCTATCAGCAGGGGTCTTTCAGAGTGGCCTTTGAGTAGTACTCTGAGTCACTGATACCATGCAATCCCACATTGAATAATGAGTATCATTTGTGGGTGTGAATGCTAATATCATTCTTTTCCCCAACAGCCCCCATCCAAAGCTCCTCAGTGCCAGATGGGGATTGCTGCGTGTTTTATTAACCTGACCCCTGCAATCATTTTATTATGCCATTTACATTTAATTCAGCCCTTGTATTTGTGTTCCCTGCTCTAATGCAGTCGGCAGGGCATCATTTAATACCCACACCATGCTGGTTTAGTGCAGCCATTCAGAGCCGTTTGTATGATAATTGTTGTTTGGGGCTTGTTGAAACAGCAGTTGGCAACTCTTCATCCATTCAACCTTTTTTGGCTACCCAGATTAGCTTCATTATTCTTAAGTTGAATGGCCTTGGTTTTTACTTTACCTGCTGGGAAATTGCCAATGTGTGTTTCAGGCATTAGCAACAGAACACGCAACAGGAGCCCTTAGGGTCAGGTCAGAGCTCAGGGGGAATATGTTAGAAAAGAGGCTGGCAGTTCTAGACTGTTTATTTACTTTGGGTTGAGTGAGCTGGGGTGCTCATAAACACATTTACACCTACAGTGACACTCACACGTACACAGACAGGCCAGCATTCATTATGAACATGTTTTTCTTTTATTCAAATCTTTGTTTTTTTCTATGTTCTCACATTGAGGTTTGGGCAGTACATACTAACGGCCAGAGTGAAGAATGACAATTATAAATGTGTAAATCTGCACATTTAAAATCTTAAGCATCAATTTTGTTGATGTTTAGGAGCTTGTTGGCATACAGATGTCCACAAAGCTAAAACGTATGGACTAAAAGCAACAACACTGTGAAGTCTTTCATGGAGTCTTTATCGTCTCTGTGGCAGGTTTCACACACCATTACTACTGCCTTCATATCTTGTCGTTATTTCTTTTCAGCTGTGTGTTTGTCTTTTCTCCCCTCTGGCTCAGATCTCATACTCTCTGCTAAATGACCGCAGCGGAGACCATCAGTACTTCCGCATTGATCCTGAGCTGGGCGCCATTTACACAGAGGCTGTGTTTGACCGTGAGACTAAGGGGTCTTATCTGCTGGAGGTGAAGTCAGTGGATGGCTGGGAGTCTGCAAGGCCAGGGAAACATGGGCAGCCCAACTCAGGTACTATTGACCTAATGTACCAACTCGTATCATAATAAACACATTAAAATGAGTTAAGGTAAAGTACAGGTGAATTGTTTTATTTCCCAGCTGATACATTAGTAAAAGACGTTTTGAATGTTCCTAGAACGTATCTAACAATTTTGTTACTTTATTGAAACGATAGCAAAACATTCATGCAACCTAAAATTGTTAGCTTGGCTTTGGATGTTCACATACTGTAGTGGCCATGTAGTGTATTTGTACTATAACATGCCCTATTGTACTTTATATTTATTCATAATACATGTTAGACTATGTATTGTTTATGCTGATGCATAACCCCGAACATCACAGCATTGTGGAAATATTCAAAGCATCATGTGCTTTTAAGACTTCACAACACAGAACAACAGTATAAAGGTTCAAAAGACTTCAAATATTTAAATTATTGTGTGCCAGAGTTTTTTTTAAATACAGACAGTGGTCTAGCCTGATTGGATTTGTTAGACTAGGGTTGGCAAGGAAATGTATTTTTCATGCATTGTATGGATTATTAATAATGTCTTTTTAGTGTGCGCTGCTATTTTGGCAGCATAAGCAGCTCTCTAATATTTAAAGAGGTCAGATAGACAAAAGTCATATTTGTAGAACTACAAGTTTAAATGTTGTTAAAGGTGCCAGAGAGGAGGGAGTCAGACAAAATGAGTGTGTTCCAATACCGCCGTCTGCCTTCTCACAGTCAGTTTAGCCTACATGAAATGAGGAAGACGTTTATTCCAGTATACTGACAAGTGTAGTGAAATACTAGCACAGGTGCAGATAATAAGATAGACAAAGTGTCTAATACGCTCAAGCACGCAGAAGACAGAGTTTTGATGAGCACAGAGCCACACTTACGCACACAATTACACAGCAACCAGTGAATGCTAATTGCACAATGTAATAAAGACATCCTGTCAGAAGCACAACATGTTAAAAAATGCGGAGAGTGAAAAATCACACAAAAGAGCCATGCCTGTGTGCTTTTGAGAAGAAAACACGACCATGCCCTCGTGAAGTTCTGAAGAACATTGACAGGGCAGCAGCTGAACATTTGCCATGCTTTTGTAACACAACACATCAGACAGAGAACAGCATCAAGATTCAAATCAGACGCTCCAGAATTCTATCTGCCCCCACTGCCCTGACAGACTGAAGGCTGTGTAAAGGTCATAACTGATAACTGATGCCTTTTGTCAGTCTGTCTGTCTGTTTGTTTAATAGAGACATTCTTTTTTGTTTTTTTGTTTGTCTTTTTAGCTTTTTGGTTTGAGTTTTGCTTGGATTATGAGCTGAGAATTGTTTATTAATATATCAAACCTAACCTGCTCTAATAATTGTATCTTATCCAATTATAATAATTATCTTTAACATCTCTGTTTGGCAAATTATGTGTCTTATGAATAATTATATCACGCAGAGCGCAGACAATGTAAGCAAGCATTTTTTAAAAAATCTTGTGCGACGTCACTTGTTTTAGGCTAATATTGCTATGTTAGTGAATAAGGGGCAGTATTTATATATATATATAAACAAAGATACGTGTTTACGCTGAATAAACAAACATTTTATCGAGTGACATACAGTAGTGCTATTGCAGTGCCAGCTGGGGTTGCAGGTGTATAAGATGCAGGATTTGGAGCTGAAACATTTTGTGTGACACATCAAGTGTCACAGCGGTTTAGTGAATTTGCCCCTCAATAAATCTTGAACCCCTAGGGTTCCTCTCTCACTCATCATCTGATGACTTTAGACACAATGTGGAGCAACAGAGATAAAAATGAAGATGGGCAGACAATGAATAAAAAAACAGGAGACACACAGAATTGAAAAGAAAAGATAAAGAATAACCATAGAAATAAGAGTGAAACATTTCAACAGAAGAGAGATAAGAATGATAGCAGAGTAAGAACATAAATAAATAATATTGTGTGTGTGGTTTCTCTCATCAGATACGGCATATGTGCGTATTTTCATCAGTGACGTGAACGATAACAAGCCAGTGTTTGCACAGTCTGTGTATGAAGTTGACGTGGATGAAGATGCTGACGTGGGCTCCACCATCCTCACTGTCAGTGCTAATGATGAAGATGAAGGTAACAGAAGATGAGCAGGGGCACTGGATGATGGATGGAACAATATGCTCATTTGTAAGATGGAAGTGAGAAATATAGAGAGTGTTTGCTGTGGACGAAAATGAGGCTGGATTTCTGTTGGTACATTCTTAAAGACGTTTAACCTATTTCTCCCCATAATGTGTGATATTCAGTCCTGTTAGGTTTTACCTTTTGTGTCCAATGTATTCCTTAATAATTTAAGTGGCTAAAAATGAAAAAATACTCAATAGATCTATGAGATCTAATGAAAAATGGAAGCATTCGCTTTCACAAAACATACTTGTAATATTTACAGTGTTTTGACAGTTGCGCTATATTATGCATACTAAACCTCACTGAGTCTGTCTAGCACACATTGATTTTAATGAAACGCAGTGTGAACAAGATCCCAGGAGTACATGTGTCTCCAGGCTATTGTTGTCATATTCATCTGTTCTGTGCAATAACATCTGTAACGCTCTCATATACGAGAGACTCGTTCACTAATCAATATACCCCGAGACCATGTGAAATGCAGCTCCCATGATAACCAGCCTCATACATTGGCATGCAACGGATTGTGGGTTTGCTTTGTTTCATCCTGTTCTCCAGAAACACACACAAAGAAGATAGTCCACCTAACTCATTACTCATCAGTCAGCCTGACTTTATATACAGATCCTCTACTGAAGCACGTAATTCCCTTTGGTCCGGTTGAATCCACACTGCATGTGGATTTGATACAGGAGCGAGAAAGGGAATGTAGCGTTCTTGTTTCAGTCATTCATCATAATACAGCCTAGAGTGGCTGGACATTCCCAAAGCTGAAAGCTTTACCCTGATGAATAGATTTTAACCTTCACTGCAGCTATGCTTTAACCCTCTCAGCCACTGGAGCATAGCCGAAGACTGGCTAGCCATCATAGTACATCTGCTTTTCCATAAGGAAGCAACGTTTGATTCTGTGCATTAGCAGAAAACATATAAGCCAAATATTCCCTAATGCAATTTTGTGGAGCTACGCAAAGCAACATAAGACGGTGAAGATGAAATGGCGATAAGCCTGCTAATGTGTCATTCCCTATTCATTAACCTCGTACCAGCAGGGAAATCCAAACACACTGCGAGCACATCTTAGGAAGGCTAAAACAAGAGTTTTTGCACTGTTTGCTTAACCGTGTTATTTGTTTATGTAAAGTCTCTTTGTGTTTATTACCTACCTCATAGAGCTGAGCTTTGAGTATAAAATACACATTTACAACAAAGTAGTAATGAAGAATTTAATAAAATAACACGCTCGCAACACATGCATGCTTGCATCTTTCAAAGTTTAATTAACATGGTGCAATGGGGGATCTAAACATGTTTTATTCTTTCTCTTGTAGTCTCCCGTGTCACAGCTCTCACAAGTCATGTTTCCATCCACTTTATTCATTTAAATGCTGATGAACATCACAATTTTGTGTTGACTCTTAAGTCTATTCTTACCTTTCTTCTGCTTAATGGTCAGTGAAACTAAGCTGTCAGTAATTTAATTCTGAATGAAAATAAATTAATTCTCCATTACATACTCAAAAGCGCAGAATGAGAGCCAGAAAATGGGACTGATTTGAGATTTAAGGTACACGACGATGGTTTTTGTGAGCTGTAATTTTCAAACACCATGTTTGAAAACTGGGTTTTTCAGTAGTATAGCCCACCCTGAAGTGAATGAAACATTTGACTAAATGTTTTGGCAAGAGTTTTGTTACAAAACAGGTTCTCAGAGCAAGGGGAACTCTAACAAAGCAAGAACTTTGATTAACCATTGTTAAAAATGCCTTGGAGAGAGAGGGAAACTTTGATAATAGACATCTTCATCTAATTGGTGATGTATTGGTCTGTACGTTTCCATGGTGGCGAGTTTCCAAGGCTACTCTCGACATCACCTCTAAAGGCCATTGAAACGTTTATTGTTCACCTGCCAAAAAACCTTGTTATGTTAATAAATCTGTTTTATTCTTTATAACCATTTTTACACTGTGAGAAGTTTCTAATTTTTAACCAAGGTCTGGCCTTTTGTGCAGCAGACTCTGACATCAGTGTCATTATAGAAATCTACTTCACTCATTGTTATTGAAGACGAGTCTGAGTAGAAGGTCTTTGGATGACTAGTGTAGAGACATTAACTGCAGGCTTGTCTTTTTGTGTCTCTGTATCTCGTTTCTCATTAACTGTTTTCATTCTGCAGGTGCTAACGCCAAGCTGCGCTACCAGATCACATCAGGCAACGTAGGGGGTGTTTTTGACATGGAGCCTGAGGTGGGAACTATTTTCATCGCGCAGCCTCTGGATTATGAGCAGAACAAGCTGTATAAACTGCACGTCTTGGCCTCTGATGGAAAGTGGGAAGACTATGCCACTGTAATAGTCACTGTTGTAAATAAGAATGACGAGGCGCCTGTGTTTTCTGTGAATGAGTACTATGGCAGTGTGACGGAGGAGCTGGACGGTTCTCCTGTATTTGTACTACAGGTAATTATTGTCATTTAACTGTGATGTTGTTGCATTAAAGTGCTGCATATCATTTTAAATAAAGCAACAACGGTGATATTTCCATTGCTTCATTTCAACAAAACCAAAATCTCTTCACAAAACCAAAACACTTTGTGGAATGATTTTTAGCACTGTTTAATGCTTATGCAAATCACTCCATTCATCTCTCATTAACAGGCTATTTAATAGTGAACGTTACAGCAATTCAGTTGGACATTGCCCAGGCACTTATTATCTACACCTTGCTAGGGTGCTTTGTGTCATAATTATGGGGAAAACTATGATTGATTTGTTCTGAATGCTGAGTGTTTTACATTCTTTAACTCGATCACCATTCAACTTTTCAATCTTGACTCTTTAGAGCTTCATGCAGTATTTTTAAGTCCAAGCTCATAATTGTCTAAATGCTAAACTTCATTGTTCAGTTTTTTTATAGACACCTGTTGCAAATAAACTTACAGTGTTTCCAATATTTTCCATGTTTAAATTTGGTTAGATCAGGAACAACATGAACATTAAAAGCCTTTAGACAGACTAATAAATACATTTATGGATAGATAGTTGAATTGGTTCAAACACAGGTAGAAGATAAAAGGGGTACATAGAAAAAAGCTTTTCCTTGAGTTGGTGCAGAATAAAGTTTCACTCTATTCCCTTTGATGTTACAGGTTACAGCCTCTGACCCAGATAAAGATGCTGATCAGGAGGCCTTGAGGTATTCTTTGCATGGTCAAGGTGCTGAGAGTGAGTTCATCATTGATGAGGTCACAGGGAAAATTTACGCCCAGAGAACGTTAGACCGCGAGGCACGGGCGGTGTGGCGGTTTGTAGTCCTGGCTACGGACGAGGGCGGCGAGGGGCTAACAGGATTCACTGATGTCATTATCAACGTGTGGGACATAAATGACAACGCTCCTATATTTGCTTGTGCCCCAGACAGTTGCCATGGCGATGTGGCTGAGAACTCCCTGCCTGGCACTCCCGTTATGGAGATGACTGCCACTGATTTAGATGATGCAGCTGTTGGACAAAATGCGGTTCTTGCCTATAGAATTGTGGGTAATGCTGCCCTCAATGGTGGTAACAGCGGAGCGGATGTGTTTAGCATCAACCCTGCTACTGGGACAGTTTTAGTGGCAATGTCTGGACTAGACAGGGAGCAGACGGACACATACGTCTTGGTGGTGGAGGCACGAGATGGTGGAGGTATGATTGGAACAGCGACAGCCACAATACACGTGACGGACGTTAATGATCACATACCACGTTTCCTGGACCGCTCATGCTCAGTTCGTATCCCTGAGAGTAGTGAGCCCAACACGGCTGTTCTAGAGCTGGCTGCTGAGGATGCAGATGTTGGAGAGAATGGTCAGCTGACCTTCAGCGTAGTGGCTGGTGATCCTGAACAGAAGTTTTACATGGTGAGCCATCGACAGGAGCAGCGTGGAACTCTTCGTCTGAAGAAGCGCTTGGATTATGAAAGGCCGGGTGAGCAACGATTTAACCTTACCATCAAAGTGGAGGATATGGAATACTCCAGCCTGCTACACTGTACTCTAGAAGTGGAAGACTTCAATGATCATGCGCCGGTCTTCATCCCACACTTTCTACAGCTACCTGCTATACGAGAAGATGTTGCACCAGGAACTAGTGTGGCAAGTGTGGTTGCCAGTGATTTAGATTCGGGGTTAAACCGGGAGATCACTTACAGCATTGCTCCAGACTCTGATCCTTACCATTTATTTTCTGTGGACCAATCAGGGTTGGTCACTGTGGCTAGTGAGCTGGACAGAGAAATGGTTGCACAGCATCACTTAGTTATATTAGCAACAGACCACGGCATGCCACCTTTGACTGGCACTGCAACTATCAAGATGTCTCTGCTAGATGTAAACGACAATGGCCCAGAGTTTGAGGCTACCTATGCACCAGTAGTGTGGGAGAATGTTCTGGGGCCACAGGTTGTGCGACTAAACCAAAGCTCCACGTTACTCAGAGTCGTGGACCGAGATTCAGAGGAGAACGGCTCTCCTTTCTCGTTCTCTGTTCCTTTGGAGTATCGGTATAGCAATGACTTCCACCTGCAGGATAATGGAAATGGCACCGCCACCATCATGGCCCTGAGAGCCTTTGACAGAGAGAGACAGAAAGAGTTTAGGCTGCCCATCATCATGACTGACAGCGGCAGTCCACCAAAGACCGTCACTAACACCCTCACCATCATCATCGGTGATGAAAATGACCACGCCCATGCAGCCGGACAGAAGAAAATATTTATCAACTCTCACAGAGGTAAATTGTGTTATTTAATGACTGTGGTGGCAATAGGTAGTAAAGTAACATTAATCAAATTTATCTGATAATAATGTAGCTGTTTTTAGTTAGATAAATTGTTTGTATAAACAATATAGTTTTATTTAATTATTATTTAGGGTTCCACAGATTTGAATTTTTAGATTTATGTTGTATCAGACAAAATTCTGTTGGGTTTTTACATGAAATATTCTGTATATCCACAGAACAAAAGTGTCAGTAATTTGATAGATTCAGCACAGAAGTGGCCCTTATAAAAAATCTGAGGTGGTGTGGTGCAGTAGTTAAAGCTTAAGGCCAGAAAGTGGAAGATTGCTGCTTTGAGCACAACAGGGGATTGTAAAAGTACTGTAAGTTGCTTTGGATAAAAGCATCTGCTAAATGTTCACTTACTGCCTAAAATAAGTCAGTTCAGGGCAGTTCCCCCTAGAAATGTTATTTGTATGTACATAAATATAGTGTTTGTGGAGTGCAGCTTTTCTCACAGGTAGCAGTGTAGAAAAACTGCATCACTGTTTTAAATGAGACATTATATAGTACAGCTTTCATCCAAGTGAACTGAGACAGTGATCCCATGTGATGTTCATTCTTCCGTATGTAATATTTAGCAGTGCTTTCTTTTAGTAAAAAATGAAAAGATGATTTACTCATTTAAATCCCTGTGCTGCGTTTTTGGTTTTCTTTTGGAAGCAAAATGTTTAGTTAAAGGGATAGTTCACCCAAACATGAAATTGTTTTCTATCCTTTTCTCAACTAGATCTCATTCCAAACCCATATTGCTGTATTTTTTCTGTGGAGCATAAAATAATTTTTGAGGAAGGTTTCATTGGTTTTGTGTCCATACAATGGAGGTCAACGGGTGCCACTGTTCTTTGGCTCTAAAGTACCTCAAAATATTTTTTTTTGCACTCAGATAAAAGTAATTTATGTTTGGAATGACATCAAAGTGAGTAAATGATGTAAAATTTGTTTCATTCATTCAGAAACCTCCATTGTTTTTTGGCATACAAATTTGTCTTTAATTCAATTATATATTAAATTAATGGAAAGTGATGTGAGCAGAAATATATTAATATATTAACTAGTTTATTTTATATAGCTATATGTTGTTCATAGCTTATAATGCATGTAATGCTTTTCTGAAAGGCAAGCTTGACTGTACTTTAAGATGGAACCTTTCTGTTCCCAGCCCTGACACTTAAGATCCAGACAGTCTTGCACTAAAAGCAGGACCAATTAGCAAACTCATCTATAACCAGCTACATCAGGTTATAGTTGTCAGCGTATGTCTGCGGTTTCTAAGTACTTTCCTAAGGATCATTCCACACAGCACTGAGCGATTGCTGCGATATACTCAGACACTCACATTTGTGCACACACAATGTTTCCACAAACTCTACACATACACACTCTCACACACACACACCTGATGTACAGCACATGCCGTGGCTTGACTGAAGGCTTTTATAATAACAGGGAGAATGCCCACCAATGTGCTGGGAAAGGTCTACGCACCAGATCCAGACGACTGGGATAACAAGACATATGCCTTCGAGGGACATGTTCCTAAGTGAGAACTTCTTTTTTTTACTCTACTTTTAGTCTGCTTCCCTCTCCTTTCTGTGTCAATATCATTGCATCATCCCATCCATACTGTTAACATGTTTATACAGCACACATACATCTCCCAGCCTTGCTGCTCTCACACGTTTTCCTTCACCTATTGTATTGTTTACATGGGTCAGGGGAGAACAATGTCTAACCCTTCCTTCTCCTCACTTCCCAGCATCCCTCATCTCTATTGATGTTGTGCACTTTAGTAGAGAGGAGTGTGTAGTGATCAAATGATCCTGGTAGGGCCAGCTGCAGCCTTGAGACATCTTGAGCACAGAGGTGCCTGAGCCCTCTCTCTCTCTCCCTCACCCTCTCTATCTCGCTCTCTCTGTCTGTATGTCTCTCTCGTAGAGTCCTCAGAATAAGTAATATAATGTGAGAACAGTCATATCTTGGTGTGTGTGTGTGCGCGTGTGTGGAGAGAGAATGTAGATTGAAATTTTTGCTCCATTAGGAAGCATGTGTGCAGAAATAAAATGTGGATTTTGAAAACTAAAATGTCAGTTTGAATTAAAACTGAAATTTGTATACTCTCATCTTCGCTACCAATATTTTTGGTGTGTGTGTTAATATTTATAAATATATTCAACAAGCTGGCATATGGATATTTGTTTATAAGTTGTGCTGTTTAATTTTGAGATGTTATTGGGTTTAGATTTGGTTTATTGGTGAGGTCAGTAATTTTTTTACTTACAACTTGTTGCAGTATGTTTTGTTTATTAAAGTTGGAAATGGAAAGCTCTGTAGCTGAGTGATGCAATTTCTAATTTTCTTTATTGCATAGCTTTCCTCAACTCCAGAATCCTCTCTAGGGTTCAGTTTACACACTCATTTCAGTTAAAATAACTCTGAATTTACAATTTCCATTGAATTTACATCAGAATGTTGTCCTGTCAGTTCACTTGAGGGTTTGTTTGTTTTCTCAGAAGTATTTGGCTTTAATTTTTGGGCTGTTGATTTTTTGGAAGGACTTTAAAGAATCCAAAAATGTGGCAGAGTTAAATATCACTAATAATAAAGACCAGCAACAAATATATCCAATGACAGAAAATGTATTTAATCAAATACAGATAAAGATTAAAATATTTTTTTTCATACCTGCAGTAATTTCATCCTGAACAAGCGGACTGGGTTTCTCATTATAAAGGAGAACACACCACCTGGGAGTTATGACTTACAGGTGCGAGTCTCAGATGGGTTGTGGCCAGATGTGGTCTCCAGCATCAAGGTGAATGTGAGAGATCTGCGGGACGATGCCATCTACAACTCGGCCTCTCTGCAAATAGCAGGTACAGATGATCTTTAGCTTTATAAGTCACAGGATGTCGGTTGGAGTAAGACTGAGAGACCACTGTATAAACATTGCTAGCCATTGCTCACTGTTCAGGATTAGCGATGGCATCGTTGTAATACTTGCATCATCCTTCTTCAACTTACATGCATACTGAATTGTGATTAGCTTTTCTTTCTTGCACCATTTGAACATCTGCAGCTGTTTTTTCACACTGACAAGCGAGAATATTGCTTAGTTCACAAGAGGTTTAAGTTATGTTTTAAGTATCAACCTAATTCTGATGTTTTTCCTAAAAATAATGTAATTTTCATAGACAAATAAGAAAAATGTTTGAAATACATTGACTTCATCTTCATTTTACCACAGCTTCATAATTTGAATTTGATAAGAATTAGCCTGTTTGTTGACAGACTTCGTTTTTTGGCAAATGGAAGCACAATTTGTTGACAGACAGATTTCCTGTGATACTACACATGTGAGATTAAACTAATATCTCTGATTGATTTTATTGACGTCTAGAAGAAACATTTGTGGTCAGGAGGAAACATAAGCAGTGCTAGATGTTGATACTCTTGAACTGCTTTTATTGAATCTGCAATGTGACTAAAATGTGTCTTAAATTTATTCACAACCCAGATGTTTGTCCACTGCTTTCTTTCCATCAAAGACATTTAAACTGTGTGATTGACTTAAATCAGGAGTCGTTTGTTGATAGCAGTGTTCACACTGTCATATTGTGGCAGTAAAACTCATGGGTATACAGTATTGACTCTGCTGAAAACATTACGACTGCCAGCATTTTAATGAAAACAAGACCTTGCAGAGATGACTTCTGAGAATGGACCATGGCTGAAGATTTTGTAGTGTTAAGGTTATTAAAGTGGGGAGAAAAGGCCTTGTGGGAGAAGCAGAGACAGAATATAAAATGTAAGCCAATAGTGCACTCCTATAAGCCTATAAAGAGATTTTTCTTTGATTTTAACAGTGCAGCTGAATTTATGGCAGGCATGGAAAGAGCAAGCTGTTTTCCACAGCGTGTTTATGAATGCTGTTGTGGTTGTTGTACGTGTTTGTTTTAGCAAATTTTCTAATTCTATGTGTGTGTTAAAATAGACATTTGATTATGTCTTGTGTATGCTGAACTTTACAAATGTGTTGTTTACGCAGCTTGTGCTTTGTGTAAATACTTCTCCTGTCTATAATCTCTGTCAATCCCTAATTTAAACTGTTTTAGGGGATTAAGTATGGCATTAAAAAACAATCAGAGTTACATTTATTGCATTTCAATAGCTTTATCAGTTAATCTCACTGTAGGTTATGCTTTTTGATGTTTGTCCCATATTTTGTTGCTAAAGTGTTTTTATATTAATTTACTGTTTGTAATACAAAACAATACAGTAATTGTACAAGCATAATGCTACAACCATTAAATTTTACATGTTTGTATTTTGGCAACCGCTTTTTTCTACAGTAAATAATAATTTGTGTTCCAATAGCATATTGTTTCCTGGGTTTCAAACCTCTTATTTTGGTGTTGCTACATGATCTACCAGTTGAGCTACAGGTATACAATTTGTGAATGTAGCTAGACATGATTTACACTTCATCATCCCTCTAGATCAAACTCAGTTCCTGGAGGGCAGTTTCATATGGAGTTTAGCTCCAACCAACTTTAGCACACCTGCCTGGAAGTTTCTCATAATTCTGAAAACTTTGATTAGTTGGATCAGGTGTGTTAAATTAAAGTGATGCTAAACTCTGAAGGACACTGGCCCTCACTGGAGTCTGACATCCCTGTTGTAGATGATTAAGAAATCACCAAACTGACATTTGTGGTTTCTAAAACCAATGTCAGCACATGTCAATACTTTAGGCATTGTTTAAAATTCAAATGAACATTAGCATGTGGAGGTGTGTGTTAATGTTCTCGTCAAACACGTAAGATGTTTATTTCCCTGGAGCGCAGTTTAAACGTGCATTGAATTCTGGGCTAACTGAAAGTTCGACTTTTGTACTATTTACTGCCTCCTTGACATTTGAAATCCCATTTCAGGAGCAAATGTTGAAAGCAATAGAGACTTGTAAAACCTGCTCTAATGCTGCTTCTTTGAGATTATAGTTTGCTCTGCACACCTCATGAAGGAAGATGATTGTATTGTGGAATGTGAAGTAAATTGGTACGCTAGTTCTTTGCTAGCTCATGGAGATTAGTTAATACTGCACATGCACACACCCTCGCACCAGCTCATATTCCCATAACCTCTGCTGTACTACAAACAGATCACGCACATGTTCACACACACACACCCACATTCTCCAGGACAAGTAACAAAGAGCTCTGGGCTGTTTGGGGTTGAACTTTTGAGGCTTCTGACTTCTTAGCCAGTTTGGACTTATCTTTTAAAAAATTTAAAATCTCTCATGTTTTGATCTTCATCTCTCCAGCTAACCCTGAGTTTCAGTCCCAGTGGGGCTTTGTGTTGTCAATAAAGAGAGAAATTGGGAAATTATTGGCATTCATTCGGTGGGAATAGCGCACCAACGCACAAAGATGTATTGACTGGCAGTCATACCACACTGTCCTCTAAGCCAGTGCCAGTGAAACTTCTGATTTAGCTGTGTGTGTGTGTGGCATGTGTGAATCTGTGTGTGTGTGTGTATGTTTCCATCTGTTTATGGGCATAAATATTCTCTTTGTTGCTTTGCTTCCGTCAGGGTTTTTCTGCATAATAAATGCTTTTAACAGATTCAAATTAAATCAGATTAATTTAATTTAGTAAATTATTTCGTTTTCAACACATGTATTTGTTTATTAATTGTAAATGTGTTCTGATGTGTAACATAAACTCACACTGTTTATTTTTTAGTCCTCTGTACATATGTGTGTGTATATGTGTGTGTTTGTGTGGTAGTTTGTATGTCTGTAAAGGTGTGTGTGTTTGTGTGTGTGTTTGTGTTTGTGTGTCTGTGTGTGTGTAAGTTCATTTAGCATCCAGAAAAGGCGTCAAGCACATACTCTGCCTAGCGCCTGTGGGAAGGAGACCAGGTTTGATCTGGGCTTGGATCAAAGCCAGGTGTGAGGCTGTTCCCAGCTGTCATGACAAGTCTCCTCTTCATGCACATCTCCTGATGAGAGCAGACAGCCACCCTTCCTGCCCCCCCAGAGCTAATCACAGTTTCCTTCCTTGCCCCCACCCAATCTACCATGATTGACACTTTAAGCACTAATGGTACTTTTCTAGACTGTTCAAGTATCTGTGGCACAGGACCCTAAACACCAGCCGTCAGTTGAGGTATATTGGGCCGCAACAGTAAACACATCAGCTTATTTTACAAACTTGTGGCGTTGCAAATATACTGGTTTGCAACGCAAATAACAATAACCATGTTAAGGACCATGTCTATGGATATTGTGCTAATACAAATATGATATTGTAAAGTTTGACCTGTATAGTTCAACATAGTAGGTGGTGGCATTGCACCCATTTACCATTTTGCCTTAAAGGCAAACATTTTTTACCAAAGAAAAATGGAAAAACAATCTTTCTCTTTGCCTCCTTACGCATATATTTTAGTTGCAATTCATTGGTCAAAAACAAGAAATACTAAATTAAAAATTAATTAAATTGCTAGCGTTATTTATTTAGTTTTTTAAAAAGTCATCAGATATTGTGATAATATTGTTATTGTAAAATCCTTTTGCAACAATTATTGTACAGTGAAAATCTAATATTGTGACAGCCCTATTAATATACTAAACTTTAGTCAGTGTAGCCATATGTCATTTGACACAAACAAAATTAGGAATAACAGTAAGCAGATTCAGTCTGCTGTGTGTGGAAAACTGGAGTTGTGAAAATTGGACCAATATAAATTTAACAGACGGCACTTTTGTCTCTCATTTTTATATTGGTCAAATTATATATGCCATTAGGAAAACTTTTATCGCAATGTGTTTTTCAGCAAGAAAGCCTCGTATTTGCCTCGTTCGTGATACTGTATTGTTGTGGAACATACATTGTGCAATATTACATTTTGCTTGAAAATGAACAAAGGCATCCTGGGTAAAGTCAATGCAGCATTTTAATGTGTGCTTTGTTCTTTCAGGAAAAATTGTTAGCATAGTCTTAGATCTTCCCAGTAAAACTAAATGCCCCCTAAAACATCATTTCTAGTTGGATAGCACTTAGCACCAATAACTGCAGCTAAGCACCAGCTGTAATTTGACATAAGCGCTGTTCATCTTTGTGGAGGAATCTTGGCCCATAATTCTTTGCAGAAAACTGACAGACTGGTAGATCTTCAAGCATGGACTGCTCTTTTCAGCTTTTGCCACATCTTTTCCATTGGGCTACAGTCGGACATTGACTAGGGTCTCTCCAAAACGTACATCTGTTTCTTTTCACTATTACGATGTAGAATTGATTCTGCTGTTTCTGGATCTTTGTCACCCAGTTATACTTCACACTCATAAAGTCAGATAAAGTCTCTTTATATGACAGTTTTTAAAGTTCTCCTTGCTTGGTGAGCAATGGTTTCCGGCTTGCTTCTTTTCCAAGAAAAGCAATTTTGTTTGTTAAGTGGTGACCTTAGCTGATGCCATAGATGACGAGTGTTCTTTTAAATGTTTGTTTAGTTGTTTTATTTCCTGGTACCTTTTGAAACTTTAAATATTGAAAGATTGGCCACTTCTAGGAATATTCTTTATTTTAAAGAGTCCCTACAAATGGCCACTTTTAGTTTGTTTCCCCATTCTAATTCTATTTTTTCAGCTCCAAAAGGTTTTTTCTAAATAGCATTTTTTCTAAATAGCATTCAGTTAATGAAACGTGCATGAATATATAGTGCATAATGTTTTATCATACACATACATTTTTGACTGTAGACATCCTCAATGTCTATTTAAGTATTCAAAGACATCTTCCATGTTATTTAAGCTAGAAGATCTCCAAATTGCTCTCCACCTTTGTGAGCTGTGAAGTGTCAATGTGTACTGTGACACCCCTGCCACTCTCCAAAACTGGCCCCATGGGAGGCTGACTCAGCCTGGGGACATACCAAGCATGGAATCTCTCTCAGCTGGTCTAACACCTCCCCTGAGGCAACCATTCAACACCTGCACAGCCTCTCACTGTAGAGTATCCCAATTAAAACAGTCCATTGAGTGCTAGAAAAACAGCACACCTCCAGAACCAGAAGTCAGTGGTCAAACAGTTGCTGTAATTTTAGAATTTACCCACAATGCACACAGGCCATTGTTGGACGTTGTCCCTGTGTCCACAACATCGTAGTGCAGGGACCCATTAGGCAGTGACAAAGACTTGCCACCTAGTAGTTTTAGCTCATTCTCCTGACTTTTTGAAAGTGTATGTCAGCTCGAGTTTGAGCGAACAGCCACTGGCAGGCACTAACCTCACTTAATAACTAACCTGAAAACGTGACCATCCATTTTTCATGAGCTCTGTATTTCTGTTCTGTGCTGTATTAAAAAATAAAGCTTTTTCTTCTTGCTCGCTCTGGGATTCAGCTCTGGGTAGCTAAGGTCAAATTTCAGTGAATTCTGTTATACCAATGTGTCACATATTTGTGTGTTTGTGTTTCTGACAGACATTTCCGCTTCAGAGTTTATGGAACGTCGCGGCAATCTGAAGAGCAGGTACGAGCTGCTAGGCGATTTCTTGTCGGATATGCTGTCTGTGGGAGCAGAAGACATCAGCATCTTCAGTCTGGTGGAGAGCCAGGACAGGATGCTGGATGTGAGGTTCTTCGCTCACAGTGTGCCATTCCTAAGGGCTGAAAAAGTGCATGGATACCTTGCAGCTCATAAGCAGAAAGTAAGAATCATCTGTGGGATGTTGTGATGGATTTAGTTACATTTGACCTTGTACCAACCTATTTTCTCTATCCACCCGTGAACCACTCAAAAAGTGTTCACAAATAACTGTAGGCTGAAGCAGATTACAATTTTTTTTACTAATTCATCAAGTGTTGAGACCTGATGTATTAACCTATCCCTCTTTGTACATTATCAATGAAGCTTAAAGCTTAAGTCACGAGTCTTTGACTTTCTCTGCTTCTCTCTCATTTATACAACACAAGACTATCACCTCTCCTCCTTCTTAGAGCAGGTATGTTGTTAAAGGTGAGAGAGCTACGAGAATGGGAATTAAAAACTTTCAGCTCTGCATCTGAATGCATCAGGCCGAGACAAGCATTGATCAGAACCAATTATGAAGTGCAGGGAGGCCTGGGAATGCTTTGGTTAGTTGGTTATAAGCGTAAAGATAGAAAGATAGAGGCCAGAGGTTATTAATGATTTGAAGTCTGATCTGGAGAAAAACTAGATAAAACGTTTGTGATAAACAGAATAAAGTATTTTCACATTCTCTCATTTGCTTGCATGTCCTGCGACTCGTCCCATTCCTCAGAGCTGAAAGTTGTTAGAGAATAAATTGTGCATTTAAAGAGTTAATTACAGATGAACCAGCCAATATGAAAAGCAAGTCGTATGTCTGCACATACAGTAACTGTAGAAAATCTAAGATGGGGACTTAAAAGATATTTTTTAGCTACATGAAAGTGGATTACATGAATAAATTTTTTAGCTACATGTGATTGTGTTTTAAGTGATAAAGAAAATGTATGTGTGTTGTCAGTGTTTTTGGGTCGGAGATGAGCCATCGCATGCTCATGTTCTGATCTACATGCATACGCTATTGCCTCTGAGTTCCGTGTAATTGCGCTTTGCTATTTTTGGCTGGAATGAAGGCTGAACTCACTGCCGTGTCAGTCTGTTGGATGTGTCAAGTAGGGCGTGTGATGTCAGCTTACAAGCAGAGATAGAGACAGAGAAACAGAGTCTGAAAAAACAGCAGGAGAGTGGTAGACAGAAGCCACTTTTTTGTTGGTAACTTTTAAATGATTCTTAATGCAATGCCATGATCTCCACCAGTCCTATCTCTTCCCCCTGCTTGCTACCTCTCTCTGCTGCTGCCAAACGTACACTTTGAAGAACCCAGGATTCCCCCGCGGACCTGCCAGAATAGGGGAAACGTTTTTTTGGCACACACCAATCATTTCCCAGGGGTGCTCTCTTATATCTCACCCTCTAACACCCCTCTGCCTTACACACACGCTTGCAACACCCTGTGAAGTGTCAGATGCAGCACAAAAACACACACTTTTGTCAAAGTAGGAAACCAGAAAAGGTCTCCCTGTGGTGAAAGTGAGTTCTGATGAAAGAGTAGCAGTCAATGATAAACAGGGAAAAGAAACGCAGAAAAACAACTCTTTCAGGCAAGCTTGTTGTTTGATGCATGTTTGTGGCGGAATCTGAGCTTGAACCCATGAAGATGAAAGTTTAAGTGCAAAGCTTGTGCGTAGGTCTTTAGCAAACGAAACTAAAAGTTGTTTGCAGATGAAATCCTTCTAGACTTGCTCAGACAGTCCGAATACAGCACACTCTAGAAATAGAACATATCTCCTAAGCAGGTGGAAATAAAAAGAGAGCTTGTGAAGATGAAAGAAGAACAATTAGAGCTGTCCTTTACATTTTAACAGACTCCAATGAATTCTCTTCTTTATTTGAGTGCACATTATAAAGGAAAGGAGATACATTTATTTCAATGCTGTCAGCTGGATCTTTGCTGTCAAAGCCGTTTCACACTGGCCTTTCCAAACACACATCTCATCACCTCGGCTTTTGCAGCAATCTTTGTAATTACATATCAAACGCGAAGGCTTTGCGTTTTGCCTCTGCCCTTTTGTTTGACTTGATTCAGGCAATCGTTCACTCGCACACACCCACACTTTTTCTTTTGTTTTGCTTTGTTGTTTTTTTCCCCGTCTTCGCGGCTCTTATCTTGCTCTGAATAATTTTGAAATTACTACTTGGTTTGTTGCACTTTAAGTGCTGCACAGCACAGCACCTTCTATTGATCGCCGTTCCTGTTCTTTTATGTGAATTTTATTCTCTCAGGTTTGCTTCGGGAAGAGAAGAGCTCTAGTCGTGTGTGTTTCAGTCATGGAAGATGGTATCGTGTGGATTGGTTTCGGTCCTCTTCATGTCCCTGATTCTTGCTCACACATCCACAAACCCTATTGGCAGTTGTTCAATGTGGTGTTTGCAAATCAAATATGTTTAAGGTGTGCATTCTATACTGCATCATAAAACAGTTGGTTTAACCTGAAGGTTTGCGTCTGTGAGGAAGGACCAGAAAGCTCCAGCTCTGTTTTTCCCTGTGTATATATTTGTGTAAGTTTAGCTGTATTTAATAAAGGTAATTTTTAAACACAATAAATATTATAAATCTTTAATAAAATGTAGCCCTCACTATTAAAAAAACTAATAAATTAGACAATTCATGTTTTGATTAAAATGAATTGAAGAATATTTGTAAACAATCTTAGTATAAAAAACATTGTGTATTTAAGAGTCCCTTAAATAGCTTTGAGTGTCTGTGTGTGCAGTCTGTGTGTGTACATTAAATCACTTCATATCTCATGGGTGTCCTTCTGTGCTATCATGGTGCCTCTGTGGAATAGCCACCCTCAGGGAATTTTGGGTATTGTAGTTCCACTCCCTATGGGTACCTGAGCGATCTGTGAGAAAAATGAGCTGACAGTACCATCGAACAGGAGTCAGACGAAATTCCACTTACTCCTCCAGGGACGAAGAAGGAGAGAAAGACCAAAACAGCGTGTGACAATGAGAGAATGAGCGTCCAGAAGACGGATTAGTGGTGGGAGTAAGCATATCTTCACCTGTGTGTAGACTTCTGTTACCTGAACCTAACCAGCTCATATACAGTGATGGTTTATTAGGTGTCTCTCAGTGCAAATGAAATATGAGACCTCAGTGTTGATTTCTTTAACTTCCAAGGTAATGCTTGCAAATTGCCTCCTGAAGCAAGCAGGCGTGTGGGAGTTAGACCTCACTGTGCTATGGAGGATCCACCAATCATGTGTGTTACTAAAAGTCCAGGAACCTTGAGAACAGAAGAAGAGTGTCAAGTGTGTGGGTGAAAGTTTAACAACGGATATCTCCAAGCTATGCAGCCTTGTGTGTGTGTGTGTCCTGGCAGTAAAGTACAAGATTACAAATATTGTCATGGTTCAATTCATTATGAAAGGCTAGAGAGAGGTTTCGCTGATAATGAAATGTAAAACAAGACAAAATTAAAATGGAAAATTCAGAAA
>JBAJNP010000410.1:33940-95731 GCA_036877545.1 Yasuhikotakia modesta | reverse complement strand
ATTGGGTGGATGAGAATGTAGAGGCACATGGTGATTCTAATTCCTGCTAATCTCTAACATACACATACAGATCTCACTTTCACAAATATGGGTTTAAAATAATCATCAAGCCACCCAAGCAGTGAGAATAGGACCACTAGGTTCCTCATCAATCATTAAAAAAAGAGAATATGCAAATGCTGATTTGGTAGGAGGGCCACTGTAGAGTTTATAAAGATAAGTGCTTGTTCAGCTCAACTCCCTGCTGAGCTAGCAAACTAATACAGGTGTTGGTAAGTTGTTGTTAGCCGTCCGTTAATTTGGTTCCTTTCATATGGTATTATGCTAGTGCCTGGTCATTTGTAGTTGTGTTTACTCCTTGGCAGGGAGATTTCACAGTGTTGTGGTGGGTCTGATATGTTATTTTGCTTGACTCAACACTAGATTTTCAGATTTTGACTAATAGCTTACTCTTGATATTATCTAAAGCATGTCATACAACCTCCATTCCTAGAGTTATAAAATACTCTCACATATTGTAATTCAATTATTTTATTTAAAAGCATGTTTAAAGGCTTTAACCACATAGCTGTAACTGGGGAACTATAACATTTATATTTACCATATGTAACATTACTATTTGTAACAGTAATAATGTATAACAACCATTAAAAACCATATCAGCAGAGCATCACATCTTTATTAAAATAATAAATTTAAAAATGGATGGTTTGTTAGCTATTAACTATAACAGAAACTCACAGTACCTCCCCCATAGTAAAATAACCAAATGTCAAGACAATTGAGGAAGCCATTACTACAAGAAATCTTATGCTTTCTCCTAGCCTGTGCTATAATACACTGCTCTCCTTCCATTGTAAACTAACATAAATGTGCTTTACACAGGAATCTGAACAGATGTGTAATGTGTAAAACTTTTCCCCAGAATGAAAATTATCTCATAATTTACTCATCCTCATATCATTCCAGGTTTTAATGACTTTCTTTTTCTCAGTCAAACAGTTCACAATCAGTGTTATGTTACATAGTAACCAGCTCTTCAAACACTAAAACCTCTATTGATGAGGTTTCAGTGTTTTGATGCTCAAATGATGAAAGTTTCATTCTGTGTTGAAGTTTTCCTTTAATGTATTTTCAAGTATTAGTTAAACCTGCCTGGAAGGGAAATTAGCTGAACCAAGTATTAGCTGAACCTGCATGGCAGGGGCCACATTTATGCTCCCAGCTTCCTTTGTATTGGGTTCCTCTAATCTATTTGCTCATTTAATTGAGCTATTGTTTTGGATGAGCTGGCAGGAAACCCAGTTAAGCAGGTCCTGAGACCAGCTTAGCTGATGGCATTTGAGCCACAAAGCCAAGCTAAGCTCTATTAATGCTAAGCCTGCATAGACCACTCTGCCAACACAGAGAAGTGCTAAAAAACCATACAGTCAGTAATTTCAATTCCCTTTCAAGGGCATTCAATGCTACGTCGTATGATGTCTCTAAAATGTGTCCAAGAAGTCCAATCCTGATCAGAGTCTGGGATGGCCTGACCTTTCTTCATCTTAGTGGTTACTTTCACTCCAGATGAGTGCACAGTCTCTTCAGCATCCCAGCAATATGTGACGTTTGTGGTGGTAGTAACCCACACTTAAAAATCAGGCATAAAATCAAAAACTGTTAAGAAGGGAAAGTGTTAAAAGCACACTAGGGACGAAGTCAACAAGTGCTGCATCGTCAAGGTTTTTCATCCACCCTACAGAGGACCATTGAATTTTCATTTGGTCAACCCTGTCATGAATACATTTTATGTCATTGAATCTATTATTTATAATGCTCCCGAGTCAGCCTTGAGGGATGGTTACTTTTAGTGCTCACTGAACGCTACAAAAAGTATCTTAGGAAATCAATGTTTGCTTCCTGCCACCTCATCTGTTTTGGGATGTTTTAGGGATATGGATCTGTTTATTGGTTTTCTTTGGCTGGCCAGCCAGTTCAGAGTATTGAATGTTTTGTATGTAAAACACTCAATGTCAGTCTCAGGAGTCTTATTCTTCTAGTGCTTGGTAAGCACTACTTTGTGCCCCTTCACACCAGAACAGGCATTCGGAATGGTGAGTTTTTGTTCCCTGTTGTGTCGTCATGCAAAGCAGCACTGAGTTCCATTGAAAGGGGACTTCTTAAGGTTACAACTGTACACATGGTTCCCTGAGAAGGGAACGCGGCACAGTGTCTCTTTGCAATACCTCTTGCAAGCCTGGGAGCAATTTACTTTAGCTTATCCAAAGCTATATTTCTTCTGTTCTTCTCCCTGTTATATCTTTTGCTTTTTGCTAGAATGCATTAAAAATGATAACACCAATCAGGATGGGACTAGCTGGACACGTTTTAGTGATTATACAATGCACCATCTTGTTCTCTTCTTCGGGGACTGTGGTAACATTTGTAACCTAGGAAGTTTGTTTTTTATTAAATCAATATGAAAAGAATATTTTAACTAAGATAAATGCAATAGAGATCAATATGGTAAGGACAACAAATATGCATGTTGAATGTCTGCAAAATTTTTATTTTTTTGTTTTGCTTATATTTTGCTTTTAAAATAGTATTTTAGTGTGGGCTTAAATATGATGAAGTGAACATCAACATACAATATTACAATAATTACATACAGTAATTGAAATCATTTAAACTGGTGATGGGAAGTTCGGATCATTTTATTGAGACAGATCTTTGAGTCTCGTTTAGCAAAATGAACGAATCTTTTTTCGAGTCATTTCGTTCATTTTAGCAAAATATAATTAAAATGTTACATTTTACTTTCCAAACACATCTACTGCTACTGTTAAGCTTAGGGACTGTCACGTGATGAACGAACGACTCGAAAGATGAATTAATCAATTCTGTTTCCGTCTCAAGCTGCATAGGTTAAACTTAGGGGCTGTCATGTGATGAACGAACGACTCGAAAAACCCGAAGACTCGAAACAGATGAACTAACAGAATTCATAGGGTGTTGCGCAATATGCGCATGCACGACTGAACAAATCACTCCCAGAAACAACTCGTTCTTCTCGAGTCACATTTAAGATTCGTTCAAAATGAACAAATCGTTCAAGAACGACCCATCACTAATTTAAACATTACTCAAAAGGCAGAACAAAAATTCTGCCTCTCTGATGTTCTACATATGAAACAATACTTATTAGTTACATACACCTTCAATCATTGTGCCATTTACAGGTAAAATGTGATAAGTTGAAATGAAACAGTGATATGAGTATTTTGCATTCTACATATATATGACAAACTTATTATAATCTTTCAAAGGTGTTAGTCTGATTAAAGTCATAGGGCATTAGATTAGTCTTTGTTAACTGACATGCATACCAAAATTATAACAAGGTAAACAGTCAAGTCTAATGATGGATTGTGAAGCCTGCGATGCTGGCACCTCTGGGACCACTGAAGAGTTAAGCCCACATTATTGGATAGTCCTTTGTTGACAGTGGTTGACAGTTGCTTTTGACTGTAAAGAGTATTGAGCCCCAATTAAGCTAATCCTCACCCGGGGATCAGCTGGGATCGGTCTGCAAGCCGCAGTTTCTTTGTGGAAAGACCCCAGTCCTGTACTTGAACTTTCCTCTCCCTGCACAGCCACTTGCCACTCCATTCACCTCAATGTCCCACAGCACCCACCTCCTCTTTGGCCCCTTGCAAGCTGCAGATCCTGTGAAGGTGCTACAATGAGGAACAGATTGTGCTGTCAGGCTCCATTAATGGCCATCATTAGCATCACACTCAAGACTTAGTGGCTCTGCTGGCTAAGCCCTCTGTGTCAGGCATGTTTCTATTGGTCTGTATATGGGGCATATTACACTGTTGAAGTAGGGCATCAGACTCCTGTTTTTGTATATTCTAGACTAGGCAACCATTTAAAAGGTTATAGTTAAATACGTTTGAAGTTTATTGCTTTTAATATGTTTATGTTAAAAAGGCTTTAATGGAAATGTCTGAGTATTTATCACTGTCTTTATACTTTTTACAAAGCAATTCATTTTTTTTCAACTATTAAAGCAGATGTACTTGTACAGTACAAAGTATCTAAAGGGTGTAGATAGGTGTACTTTTGCTGCTTTTTATAAATTTAACAGTTCTGGCACTGTTAAACCCTTTTGAAGGTTTTAAAACTTTATGCCATCAGAATGGGGTAAATCAAAAGATAGTAGAATGTTTTAAATGTATAACAGTTTGCTTTTAACATAACAATATATAACAAACACGCGTTTGTAACGCTGTAGCATTTCTTGGAATTCATATTGATCAGGGAGTATGGTTAAAGATCTGTCTGCGAAGTTATAAATCAAATTAAAATGTATAACTTCAAGCAACACATATCAAGCTGTTTTGACATTTAAAACTATGGTGTTAAAAAGTGTTGTTAATGACACTGTGAATGACAGCCCTCCTCTCTACCTCAGCATGGCCTCAATCGCATATGCTCATCTGATCGAATTCAGACCACAATGACTCAACATGTGTGTATGACAGCAGTCCACAGAAAGCCATCTCTCCTCTGCAGTCTACCACAAACCCCCTACTAGGGCTGGACAACAGGAAGCCATTTAGATTCCACTCAGTGGTAATTAACGGACTATACTCTGCTGGCATCTCTAGAGCTCTCTGCAGACACTCTGTTACAGTCAAGACAGAAAGATCGAAGTCTTTTGTCTTTAACTACAAGGGGGATGTGGATTCATTCATGACACATTTTTTCATTGTTTCCTCCTCCCTACTTGATTGGTTTAAGCTCAATAATAGAAAAAGAGCAGCTTTTCAAAGGGAGGCGTTAAGTTGAAAAATCACAAGAGCCAATTCCTCATTGCATGGGCAACTTCACACTGGTAAAAATTTTACTTTAGCCTCTTCATAAAATTTCTGTTGTTTTTGCAGCTGTTTTAACTGCATTCAGAATTACAGTGCATTACCACAAATTAAAGAGCAGTTCATACTATTGTGCTCTAATTTTCCAACACAATACTGGACATTGTTGGTATTGTTCGTAAATTACTGTATTTAACAGCACATAAATGGTATTTGAACAATTTACAGAAAAATACTGGCAGATGAGTTGCCGGCCTCATACTATGTTTTTTGACCACATTTGTGGCGTAGTACTTTACACAAAAAACAAACACAACAATGTAAGTTGTTGAAGTAATTTTATAATTACATGTATACTTTTAAAAATTATAATGCATAATTTACTTCAACAATCAGCATATACATTTCAAGAACAATTACAATGAACAAAAAGGCAGCACATTAAAAAGCAAAGTGCATTTTGCTGTTGTTTTGTGAGCCTAAATACTAACTTGTTTTGTGAAGGTCAAAGTTTATCTGAATAGTGTGTTGTTGTCATTATGGTTGTGTTTTGTATGTTGATAATAATATATTAACATCTCCTCAACTAACTTTTAACAAATGATCAAATATATCACAAAAGGTTCAAAAGTGGCTGTATGTCTAACAGTTAGCTCATATCAGTCATATTCTGTTTGTACACAATCCACAAAAGTGCTCTTATTGACACACTACTACTGCAATTGATAAAAAAATAATATATTAAGTATCTATTATAAACATGAGGGGGAAAGTGCCCAACCTTAATTCTTACATTGGTGATTTAAGCATAAGCATGTTTTAGCATGAATTTGCATGATGCTAACACATTTTAATACAAATTAGCCTGAAAAGGGAACGAGGCATAGTGTCACAATACATCATAGTATTGCAAATACTAAGTATGATAAGATATATTAATAAAACAATTTATAAATACTAGGTTCATAGTTGGTTTATGATTAGAGTTGACTAAACAGATTAGACGTGCATTAGAAACACCTGTCATTATGTCCAAAGGCTTGTGCTTTTCTCAGAGATGTCTATGAGAGGGTAATGTATTCAGACTCCCTACTAAAATAGTACGTACTTAAATGTAGGTAAATGCCAGCAGTCTCCCAGTAAGCAAGCCAACAGGATGGCAATGGAATCAAAACTGATGATGATATAATGATATAGATAAAATAGACTGGCTAATAATGTAGATACAAAGAAAACATTTTGTAAAAAAAAAAGCTCAGTCGGAAGGGTTCTCCTCTGGCATGTTACAGCTCCAATTTGTAACATTCTTGCATATTAACAGAGAGCTGATAATACTGATTGATAATTATATATATCTTTTAATGACAATATGTCAAGTACTGAGAAATGCTACAATAACGACAGAGGCATAATGTTAGTAATTGCAGCTAAAACATTACACTGCTGTGACTAGGCAGCGAACAAAAATATAGAATCTAACTAGGCTGGAGGTATGTAGATAATAGGAAGTTTATTATATTCCCACTGATATGTTTTAGGGGTCGTCCCTTCCGGTCTCCCCACCATCTGCTCTAGATAAAGTCAGAATCCAGCTGACTACAGGACTTTATGTTGAGCCAATACATCTGGTCTTATGAGAAGTGTCCCTGGTTCTGGTTACCTAATTTATGCACCCTGACAATCCCTTAAGGGATCTGATAAATAAATCCATAGGACTGTATGTGTAGGCTAGATTAAAGAGGTGGGTCTTAAATCTAGATTTAAACTGACATAGTGTGTCTACTTGCTGGAGATCACTGGGTAGGCTTTTCCAAAGTTTGGGCACCAAATATGAAAATGATCTACCAACCCACACTTGATTTTGAAATTCTGGGTATTATCAACTGTCCATAATTTTTAGATAAAAGTTAACATGAAGGGCTGCAATAATAGATAAGTTCTAGTACTCATTCTAGTACTGAGGAGTTATACCACTCAGGACCTTGTAGGAAATCAGCAGAAAGTTTATATGATGCTTAGGCAGCCAGTGCAGTGTTAACAGAACTGGGCTAATATGGTTATAACTGTTCATTCTTGTACAAACTCTGGCTGCTACATATTTAATCAGCTTGAATTTTTGTCTTAAATCTGCAGGTTTGGCATATTTTCACTAACAGCAACTAACTGGAATCGGTCAGGTAAATATGATTTAAACCATGTGAGTGCAGTTCCATTAATGGCAGCATAATTTTCAAGCCTGTTTAGCAGAAAGTTGTGCTCAAAGTACTGTATAACAGTTTTTTTGCCCATGTTGCATTGCAGTTTACGGTATTGACAGTGTATTAATACACCAAAAGTTTGTTTAGATTTCACTGTAAATATATATTACAGTTTTACAGTGCAGTTGCTCTCTAGATTGCATTCTGAAAAGACTTGGGCCTGAAAAAAGCTTGCGTTTTACACTCATACACTAAGAATATTTTCATATAAAGCTGATTAACAAATTGTATGAGTGTACATATTAAGCTAATAACATTGTGGTTAAGGTTTAATTTTCAATATATGTAAAGCTGCTTTAAAAAGTGTGGCGTTAAAAAATAGACTAACCCTTATAAAAACAGATTAACCCTTTATTAAGTTAAAAACAGATTTAAAACTTTATTATCTATTTATAAAGAAATGTTATTTGTTTCCATAGCCCACAAGACCATGCTATAAATTTCCACAACATTTGCTTGGTAACGTAAAAGAATGGGATTGTCAGCTGACATATGGGTCTATTCATACTGGCGACTAACAAAAGAAGTGCAATTTAAACAGTTAAAAGTCTTGAGCACATATAATAAATTCTGCTTTAAGAATTATAACATATGGTGTAATGGCCACAGGGGAAATATAATTTATTTAAAATTTTGAAATGGTTCATTTCAGTTACATTATGTATAAGCTAAAAAGTACTTTATAACATTAACGTTAACATTAGTGGTCTTATGGCATGTCGTTTAAAGACTATAGACTAGAACTCAGCATCAAGCATTTGGTACTACTGCCCTCTTCTGGCCAATTACAATCATTCTATTATAATTGTAAATAAATGTTTGTAGTATTTCTACATACACGTTTATGTAATTTCTACTGATCACACACACACACACACACAACAACATTTTATTTATTAATAAAACCCATATGCATATTTTATGGTTGGGTTAAACATTGTGGTTAAACATCAGGTCGCACCAATTGCCCAATTCAATTTTATTTATTATACTGCTTTTTGCAAAAATGAATAGCTTCAAAGCAATAAAATTGACACCTACAAACATTGAAAACAGAACAAATGGTATTGTTACAAATTTTGTTTTTCATTCTGAGATGTAAATTTATAAAACTAATTTGGGTTACTAGATGTGTAATTCAATTATGAATAGTTTAAAAGTAAAGAGAATGTGCATTCGATTAGACAGGTAAATGCATAGGGATATGTGTGGGCTAGATTAAAATGATGGGTCTTTATTCTACATT
Source organism: Yasuhikotakia modesta (assembly GCA_036877545.1). Lineage (NCBI taxonomy): Eukaryota > Metazoa > Chordata > Actinopteri > Cypriniformes > Botiidae > Yasuhikotakia > Yasuhikotakia modesta. The sequence continues at coordinate 87,362 of JBAJNP010000410.1, read as the reverse complement.
TGAATGGAACAAAGTGTATCTACCACTCAGACAACACTGGGTAGACTAAGTTTGAGTGCCAAATATAAAAAGGATCTAGCCCCCACACTTGATTTTAAAATTCTTGGTATTGTCAACTGACTAGAAAATCACAGTGAGCTCACTCAGGTAGTGAGGAGCTAAACCATATAGGGCCTGATAGATGATCGGCAGAATTTTTAGGTTATACAATATTTGAGGATTTGAAAGTATGTCTACACTTTGCCCAGGGTGCCTACAGTACAGTAGGAGTTTTAAAAGTTCATGGCAAACGCTTTTAAAAAGAATTTCAATATGGCCAGCTTCCTGTTAGGCAGAGCTAATGGATGTAAGTGCAAAATTTGTTCAAGTTAACATGGCTGAAACATGCTGTTTTATACAGGTTTTTGCATTTATGATCAATAGATCTTTTTGTGTCCTGCACCTAGTGGCTGAACCCTCTTGCCCCAGCCCTGTTGCAGCCTTTACCTGGCACCTAATTCCAGACAACTGACCTGTGTGCCAAGATTCAAAACCTTTTGAGCATGTTAAAGGGACCAAAGAAAAAACCTTGAAAACAAAGTTTAAAATTAACTTAAAACATGGTAAAGAAAACAATAGAACCCTTCGCAATTTTAGGGCTTGTACCCTTTTAAGAATCCTAAAGAAACTAATATTATTTAACAGTACAAGGCTGCTTTTGTTGACGATTATTAATGAAACAGCGACCTTGCATGGTGATAAAGGGGATGTGCAGTTTAATTCGGTTGACCCGGAAGAGTTAGAACCTAAACCGAAAGAAGTACAACATGGCAGCGTACACAGGTACACGTGAATGTGGTCTGTAATCCTTATTTATCGCACTATGCCGGTCTTAAATTTTCTTTAAATCACAAATTATCTATAAAGTTTATTGTGGCATGGCCGTATGTTTTAACTGGTTATTTTCCCACATGTCTTAAGGATTAAGAACGTGTTTTTTTTGTAGCGGAACATGGCGTTGAGTTGTGTGATAATGAGCCTGGGCTGTCTGACAGTGATGATGAACATTTCCAGACAATGGAGGAAGGATCTGAGCAAATGTCAGTCCTGTGTTTGTTTTGTCAGAGGTAAGTCTTAATAAAAAGCATTTGTGAGGAAACTGATTAAAATAGGGTATTTCGTGTCTACTCAACCAGAGCTCCCGACTCAAAATGTTCTGTTTTCGTTATTTTTATAGAAGACAGACCAACACAAATCGTAACGAAAGCACAAACAAAGTTTAAATAGATTGGTAGATCTGTTGATTAATCTGTTAATCCTTGATGCATTATGATCAGTAATAGCGGTTCAGAAATAAACACCAATGGAAATTAAAATCTGTTTGCGGGTCTCATGTACAAGGTACAGTTATGTTATAGTTATTTTGTTTTGTTCCTATTTCTACTTGACACAGGACACTTAGCTCTGTTCCTGATACATTGAAGCACTGCAAGGCAGACCATGCTATGGATATTCCAGAATTTGTCAATAAATACAGTAAGTATTTTAGCCTAGGAGTGGTTGGTCACTGAATTATGTTTAATTCTTACAAAATGTTTTATTACTTCGCAGGGCTTGATGATTATGGCTATATTAAGATGATAAACTACATCAGACTGAGTGTAAGTGTATTTTGTACTGTATGGTGTATTTTTGATGTCCTTTGGGTGAGCTGAAGTCAAAAAAAATTTTTTTTTTTTAGAAATGCTCTGCAGAGAGTTTGTTGATGATTTCAAATGGCCCCCTGCCCTGGGACAGCGATGAATATATGAAGCCAGTCTTGCCTGATGACCAATTACTGCAGATAGGTATCTGAACAACTTCTTTATTTTGAGAAAAACATTAATAGAGAAAAATTCTAATTACCTTCTGGACTTAGTTACAGAATAGGCTGTTATTCTATTAAAACCTCTAACAAAATGATGTCTCGTTATATTATCACACGTATAGTTAATTTTTTTTTTAAATAAACGTTTTCATAAATTGATACTACAGGCCAGTCACCACATGGCTGTGTAAATTTTAGAAACGATTAACCACTTAAAAGTGTTGAAAATAGCTTGGGATGGTCTGAGACTCAAGATTCATTCTCAAGGTTTTCTCCCTTTTTCTGAATATTAAATTGTGTATTTCCAATTAAACATGCTCAGACAACATATGTTGTGTTAGTGTTGGTACACATCAGTACATGATAGCAATACATGGTACAATACCAACTTTAATGATACAACATTTAATAACTTAAAAAATATAAATTTGTTGGTTTCCTGAAAAATGATGATTTTGGTGTTACGTGGATTCCGTTCGACGTTATACATTTGCATTTATATATTGTTTCTATCAAGTGTATTATTTATAATTTCTATAAACTGTACATATACAATTAAAACTTGAAATTAAAATGAAGTTTTGCTACTGGCATGACAGTTCAGTGTTGTTCCTTGTCCGTCTCAGATATTGAAGAGCTGAGTGAGGCCACAGCCATAAGCCCTTCGACTGAAAATCAAGTGTCTATGCTGCTTCATGAAGCCAAACAGGCAAACGAAAGAGCACAGAGAGCTGAAGAAGCTCTGGCTCGAGCCATGGAAGATCTACACAAACTCAAGTCAGTATAACAATGACCTAAATGCTTTAATCATATGCACTGGTTTACTGAGAATTTGGCATTGGTTTTACATTCTTTACTAAGTAATATTTATGTCTGAACAAGCATATATCTAAAAATTTTTCTAATGTAAACATTCCTGTTATCTTTAGCCTATGCAGTATTTTTAGCAGGGATTTGTAAATACATATTCAGAATCACATTGTTGAGGTTTTTGGATAAATCTCCACCATTGTGTGCCCACTTGAAATTGCCTTGCTATACCATTAATCAGAGTGGCTTGCTGATTGTAGAGTACAGACCTTTTCTTTTAAATGTGCAAGAAAGGTGCATTAAAAAGTACATATCAAACGTTAGTTCCTGTTGGTGATAGTAACATGATTCATTTTATATTTCTGTCCTTAAGGGAGAAAGGTGACACAATGCAGTTTCACTTCCGTATGTTACCGTATTTAACACACTATTACGGCTATGTGCTAATTATCAAAATGGTGACTGTTGTCTGACACTAAAGTTAGAAAGGTCAATACCAATATGGTCACCATTTATTTTTTCCTAATAACCAGCATTTATTGCTTCAGAAACAGTAAAGTGACAATTTTTTCTAATGTGTAAGTTTTCCTATCCACCAAAATAGCTTTTTGAGCAGAACTGAGTTTAAAAATAGCTTAGTGTGTGTAATATATAATTGGTTCAGCAGGGGGCAGCATAGAGTTCATTTTCAAATACACCCGAGAGGTTGATAGAGGCGCAAAGAAAGAGGCGGGGCAATGGAAGTTAGAGATGGGGTAAAATTCCACTGCAGTGGTTAAGAATTCAAGTGAGTGCTCACATGTACAAACACGTGTGCTAGAGTGACTGACCAAATCTTCCTTATTGTTTGTGTTGCCTTAGATTGCTAGCACAGGGTCTAGTGCTAAACGCTGACACAGGCCATGGCACTTCCTGTTTGGGGCCCATTGTTGAGTTGAGAGACGATGAAGATGAGGCCTACTTTAGCTCCTATGGGCATTACAGCATCCATGAGGAGATGCTGAAGGTAGGTCTGTAGCCTACAAGCTACAAGATTAATAAAAGGTTAAGCAAAATGTTCTTTTAAACTTGCATACTGTACAAACTGCATTATTACAAAAGTTCAATTAATTACCAGCATATCAGAATGATTTGATGTTGTTTTTGCCACGGGGCACATTTTATAGTGAAATAGCAATTATTTTCTTTTTTTAAAGCTGTTGTTTGAGCATGGTAACTGCAGTAAGGAAGGTTGTAGTGAGTAGAGTTTGGATCATTGGCTCTCATACTGCAGTGTATCACAGAGGGAGCCTGTGATTGGTGCTTCCTCTTACATTGCATTAAACGCACATTTGCGTCAGTCGAAACTGTCGCACTCTCTGCAGAGGAGAGGCAAGCTGTATGGTGCAGTGCCAGCGCTGACGCAGTTTACTGTCCACCATAAAAGCGATGCAATTTACCGTCATAAGATAAAAAAGGCACAATTTTTTTTACCCTTCAGCAGCTAACACACAACTTTCCATGTAAGGAAAGTTGAGTAAAGCCATTTATTGTTGCATGCAAAAAGAATGTTAATGTAGTTTATACAATAATGTGCAACGAATCTAAAAGAGATAAAACAAAATTATACACATATCTATAAGATTGTCTTACACAACATATTTATTTTTCCTTATCCTGTAGGGAGTTTCTGTATTAAACCGATAAAAACTTAAAGCCTGAAATGTAAATTCCTTACAGCATCATGGCATCAGGGTGGTGTTTAGTCTGATTGGCAGTTTAATTAGCCAATTCTGCCTGAAAATTTGCTGGCAAAACAAGAAGTGTCAGGGTCAATTTTAATTTTTCATCTCCACACCTGACAACAACGACCTCCTCCCCTTCCCTCGAAAAATCATTACCAGTTACACATCCTTTGAATTGCTTTCTAATTCAATCTTGACTTTTAAAAATTAGATTTTTATTTAATGCTGCTTAAGGATTGTTAATTTGATTTACAGCGTAGACCTTGACTGAGTCATCAGCTATAACTGTGGATAAGCTTGTTTGAAGGCATTAGAATTAAATTTTTGCTCTGAATGATTGGATCATGTTCAATGATTTCTCACAGGGATGGGTGTTTTCTGTCTTCCTAATAGAAAACAGAAAAGTCACACCATGTCATTACTTAGAAATCTTTTTTTCTCTTTTTGCTTGTCTTGTTTTTCGACAGGACAATGTGCGCACTGAAAGCTATCGAGACCTCATGTACCGCAACATGGATGTCTTCAAAGACAAGGTGAGTGTGGGGTTTATAATGCCAAGCCATACTGAGGCTGGTGTAAATGACAGTACTTATTTAAAATACCCCTTTTTTGCTATTTTAAAGTTTTGCTTGGGAATTTTTTTTCCCAACAACAGGTTTACATGCCTCCAAGTTTAATAAAGTATTTATTTTCATAATGTGCATTATTATATGATGTAATTTCTCAAAGATTCTGAAACAATTTATTTGAAGCAGTTTGAAAATGCACTCTCTAAACCTGTCTTTTCCATGAGCCTAATCTGAACTGATCCATTCTATTATGATTGGTATTTTTGCATATGCTGCATTTTGGAAACAAAATGTTCATTGCTCATTGGAACCAAATTTTTAGTCCTGGAGGCTTATCAAAAAAATGTAAGCATGATTTAATATGACAAATCATGAGCATGATTTAATATGGTCAAATATGTTACGATAGCAGTATTTTATTTCTAATTTGAGGTGCGGTGTATGTGCACTGTATATGTGGACACTGTACCAAAGCCATGCGAAGCTAAAACTACAGTAGTATATACAAGTGTTAGAGGGCAAGTTGGAGTTTATCTTGTTTGTGGGCAGTCAGTGAAAGCAATATGTGTGCCTTAGGGTAGCGTGTTATGTATAGGCCGACATGAGACATATATACAAATACGATCAGAGGTTCAAACAGGTGACAACTCGTTAAAGTGCTTTAAAGTTTATTCTTTCTTTTGAGAGACAATAACTTTATTTCATGTACATTTTCAGATTTTTAACTTTGTTGACAGTGTACATTCACAGACAGCTACATTACACACTGCAATAAAGATATTATTTGAACAAAGCACAATGGGCACTTTAAAAACCCTTCACATTATCCAAAGCTGCATTATATTTGTGTAGCTGTTATATGCCCACTGCAGTGGGCTGATAACAGGGTAACGATACTTCCACACACAAACACTGTATTGAGCTATATATGAAATACACCAGAGCTCATATACAAACCATTAATTCTGAACTGACAATGGTTAGATCAGCTTTAGTCTTCATGCTTCAGCATGGTTAAGGTGATGCAATGAGCCAGAGAGAAAGGGGTGGTGGGGACAATGAGGGTCTTACCTCACCCATCATAGTTCAGCCAGTGGTTTTTGGCAAATAAGGGTTCGACCTTGTCAGCTTGATAAATGCCTTGGGTGTTGTTATTACATATCTGCATGCATAAGATGGTAAAGACAAGCTCGCAGTTCCGTGCTGTCACAGAGTGTGTAAAGGTTACATGATGCTCCTTTAACCTGCAGGTGGTGCTTGATGTTGGCTGCGGTACGGGAATCCTTTCCATGTTTGCAGCAAAAGCGGGAGCAAAAAAAGTAATAGCTGTCGACCAATCTGACATCATTTACCAAGCTATGGACATTGTCAGGTAAGTTTATGTTATGTCGTTATGGACAGGGTATACGTGTATGAGTGTATATATATATATATATATATATATATGAGGAAAAGCCCTTTTGGGCTGAATGTGCTTATTTTTTCTTCCCAAGTCCAACGGGTAGATGCAGCCAGGAGAATTAAATGAAAATAAAAGTTTAATTTTACAGCTCGCTGGGTTGACGTAGCGCCAATGCCTCCTACGTTTATGTGTGTTTTGCAGGGTGGTGTTACTAGGTAAAGATGCCCGAAGAATTGAACAATTTTAAAAAGGAAGTGTTTGGTTGAACACTAAATATATATTATATGAATATTAAAAAATGAAGAAAATACATTTATAATAGTTAAATGGTCACCCCATAGATTTTCATTGAATTACATAGCCGTCAACACATTACACTCATTCTTTTTTACATTTAATAGTTTAGTGTATACTTTTAAACACAATTTAAATTCACAAATCCCAAGTAATTCTTATGAAGGACGCAAAATGTTGTAAAAGATGTTTAAAAAAACTATTTACCAAATAGTTTTATTGTATGTTAGATTAATGTTAAAAGTTTTTTGGAATTGCAACTACCAAAATGTAAAGGGTCTTTTTTTGTCTATATGATGTCCCTTTATAAAATTTAAGAGTGCATCGGTATTTACTAAACTATTCTCTCTGGTCATGGTAATAGCTTTTTTTTTTTTTTTTAAAGTAACATACACAGATCACAAAGCTTTATTTAAAGTAACATACACAGAATATTTGACATTCACAGTCTTTGTCAGTTTTTTAATAGGCAAAAATAATATATGCCTTTGTGTATTAATTGAACAGTCAGATGAACTCAGATCAGTAACAGTCAAACTTGGTGTGGCATAGAATATTTTGTTTCATGTCAAAAACAATCAAAGTATTTGCCTACCAAATGCTTGGCCTACTTTGAGTACTCCTTGCCTGTCATTTAAAAAAATATATATGTAGTTGTATGCGGCGACGATGGGCTCAAGAACTATTGCGCCTTCGATACCTGGTGCTTTTGAGGAAACGATGTACAATGTTAAGTGCCTCAAATACATCCAAATGTGATTTTTAATGTTTGGCATGTTAATATGGCAGCATCTTACAATTTAAGACAAATCTTTTATAAATTCTTTTTGGAGCTTTATATTAGCCATTAAACTGGTTGGCCATTTTAAAGTTTGTTTAAAGTCACACTTCCTAATACCAGTTGGTGGTGCTATGAAATGACTTGTGATTCACTCAGTGTCATCAGTTCACTACACCAAGCATACACCCAAGTTTGATGTAAACACTCAATTCAAGCAGCAGATATGAGCCACTTCCTGTTTCCAGTTCATTTATTGCCTTGCCATGACAACACTATTCGACATATAAAAACTCTCTTTGCAATTTAGCATCTTCAGATATTGGTATATTATGAAAAAAAAGACAATCTCATAAATCCCCTAGGAGGAGCTTGGACAAAAAACATCTACATACAATCCAAAATGTAGGACTTTCTGTTGTATGGAGCAAATGAATGTAATTTTGAAAGTTGTCCAGCTTGATGAGAATACTTGTACCAAGTTTGGTGAGGTACACCTAACAGCCCATCACTTTAGTCAAAAGTAGGCACCACAGAGCCCCCCCATCATGCCCATTTTTAAGCTTTAAACCACATCTAGCAGCTAACCAGTATGATGTGTGTCCTAACTATGTGTTTTAGCTCTGTACCGGGGTGCTGCAGAGCCGCCCTGTCTTTATGCCAGCCCTTGCCTGGTCCTAATAGCTGATGACTCTGAAATGTGTGCCAAGTATTAAGAGTTTTTGACCATGTTAGGGGGCCAAAGGCCCTGAAAACCTAGAAAAAAATGTATTAAAAAAAAGTCCTAAGGGAAATACTGGGGCCCTTCACACTTACAGTGCTTAGACCCAAATAATTCTAAGAAAACAATATGGCTCTTCGCACTTAATATGTATATATTAACACACAATGCTAAAATGTGTCCATTAAACCGTAGAAGCTATTGTTCTAAACTTAATACTTAAAATAAATATAAACTTAAAATAACTAGGGCTTTATAAAGAACTATTTTACCATAGTTGTGTTGCATGCATTTAATTGTAGTACTTTCTTGTTTGATTGTAAAGACAATAAAGTGTCTTTATTGACTGAAAGCCTGTTCAGTGCATTTACTCACAATTACTTCATAAACCCAGATAATCCCCACCTAACCTCTAAAATTATGTACTTTGCCTGTTCTCTGTACTTTAACTATTGGGAATAAATGTTAATTTGTTAGATATTCCAGTCTGCCATCATCAAATGGCGTAAATCCAATCAGTAGTCCCAGTGGATCTATATTCTTTATGCATTTTCCCTAAACAAAGTAAAGAAATGAAATGATGGCCAGTATATTAAGTCCCCCGCATCCCCCCTTCTTTTTCCTGCAACCCCCCCTTAGCTGACATTGTCCTCTAAATTAACCCAGTAATGAGATTAGTGTTTCTCTGCTCAAGATTGTCCAGCGAAGGGGGGTGGATAGTTGGTGCGCCACAATAGGATTCTGGAAGAGTGTGATAGTGAGAAGGTGTAGAGATAAGAATCAGCTGGGCAGAAACGTGCTCAGCAGCTTTGAGTAATGACTCTGTCCCTAGTAACATTAGCTGTCATGATAATGGAGTATTTAGACAGATTGATACCCAGGGTTACCAGTTATAAAGGGGGTGGGGGTGTTGAGTGGTTATACTTAAACGCATCCACACAAACTGGTAGTTGGTTGACCTTTAGTGCTAAAGGTCATGGAGGAGGTGGTATTGTATTGGAATTGTTTGGATTATTGTTCTCGTGAGCCTGTAGTGCTGTGTATAATTTGGATTAATTAGTGGGTTGCTTTAAGGAGATTTACTCCCAGCCATATTGTGCTAATTAACATTATTTGCCAAGTGAGGGATTCAAAATAAATTCTTTGCTTTTAATCATTATTTTAATTTGTTTTTCAATTGTTAACGTTTGTTAAATTCAGTTACTTTTTATCAATGTTAATTTATTATTTATTAATGTTGTTTTCTAGATCAAATAAACTGGAGGACTGTATAATGTTGATTAAGGGCAGGATAGAGGAAACACAACTGCCTGTGGAGAAAGTGGACATAATTATTTCAGAGTGGATGGTAAGCAAAACATTTTTGTACATTTAAATAAAATCTACGTTAATATGCTTGTAAAACAAAAGAACATTCATTTAACATTTTTAAATCTTTAAAAATGCTTTATTCAGAGCAACTTTGCCAATAAATCTGTTTAAGCAATTGTATTTGGTTACAACTCAAATTAAGCATAAAGCAAGTGGGGCTTTTATTCGGCTGATACATCTGATAGCCTTTTTTTCATTTTTTTAAACCTAGGATTTAGGAAGTAGAAAACCATTATCAAGATAGTAATATGTTGTACTGAGAATTTGCAGGTTTAATATATGAAGGCATGAACTCTAAACAGTAATTAATTTGAGAAGCCATCTGTCGGTTCTTATTTTTAGGCATACCTTGGGTCTCAAACGTAACCCTGGTAAATGACTTATACCAGTAAATACACAAAAGTGCCAAACAGAGATGTTTTTACCAAAATACTGGTAAAATCTGATTTTGACTTCTGAACGCACATAGACCTTTTTTGTGGATGTTTAAATTTTTGTGACGCGTTTAACATTTTGTCCGAAGCAAAATGTTACTTGTCCAAAGCAACATGTTGTTTGTGTAATTTACTGGTTATGTTAAAACGTTTCTTATTGGTAAATTGCCAGAATCAATTTACAATGAGGAATTTTTAAATGAGAAATGACTAAAAGAAAAAGAATTATATTAGTTTGTAGCATTGGTTAAAGTATTCTAAAGTGTTTTGTCTACTAAAAAGTACTACACTTGAGTACTATTTAATCTACAACAGAAATTGGAGGTTGAACAGTAAGAATTTATAAAAACACTTGTTTTACCTTTTGCCTTTACCTCTTGTTAAAGTTGTTTTATTGTGTATTCCAGTAGTAAAGAGGAAAAGTAGGTCATAACACTGGAGCCACCTAGCCACAGGCTTAAAAAGGACATCAGAGAATCGTCCTCTAATTTTGGAAATGTCCAGAGTTTCCCATGCGATTTTTAACCTGCATGCGATTTTCTGCTGTCTCTGTATTTTCAATGCTTGCAGGGAACTTGTGAAAATAAATAAATCAATGTTTTTATTTATTTATTAATTTTTGTTTGCATGTTAGTGCAATAATTCAACAAACTCATTGCCTGAGGCAGAAGGTTTTTATGTGTTTTTTTACATTCATATTCTGTATACAGTTTTTGTGTTGTTTGCTTTATAGAAGCATTATACACACACATTTGGGTCACTGGAGCACATTCTTTTATGATTACAACTCTGTCTTGCTAAATGGTGGAAAAATCTTGTTTTATATCATCTGTTCAATGTCATTCCGTCCACTACAATTTTCTTGTGAAACCGGGGAGGCGTACAGTCGTTTTTAAATTGTTTTTTTTTAAATGTCATGGAACGATAAGTTAACAATTACCTTATTTCACAGTTCTAAGACACATATATCCACAGAAATGTAGGCACTGGTCTACCACCTTCAGTACTCACCCAACATTTTTTTAGATGTTCTTGTCAAACTAAAAGAATTAGATGGAAACGCCAAACATTAGTAATCATCAAATCATTAATCAGGTATACTATAAGTACATATATACAATTATCAAGCAAACAGATGCTTAATGACAAATGTTTTGCATGTTAATCACACTTAACACAAAGATATATTAAAAAAAAATAAAAAAATCAAACAAAAGTTCAACACAATGTGGTATTTTGCATAACAACAGTAGAGGCTATAAGACCATAATAATATTGCTATATTTTAGGATCAATAATAACAATTTACAGAACCCAAAGCAAAGTTAAATGGCAGCAGTCTCCCAGTAAGCAAGCCAACAGGGTGACAGTGGCAACGAACCAAAACTCCCATGATGTGTAGATGAAGAAAAAAATAACTGGGTGAAATCAGGCTCAACTGGGAGGGGCATTTCTCCTCTGGCTTGTAAAATCTACAATTTATGTATTAGAGGTGGTATTAAGAACACTAGAAAAATATTGTAAAACGGCAATTGTAATCATTGATACTTGTGGAGGTAATACATTCCTCATAATAATAAACTGTGGAATTGTTACTTTTTGAGGTAGGGATGCCTTGATACCATTTATGTCTGGTACTAACTCTACAAATGTAATCTTGAGCACCAGTATGGGTACTTATTAAACCACTACATTTTCCCAATGTTAAAAACTAAGCTGGTAATCATTATCAGCATTATTCCTCATCTAAAGGAAAAACTTGTAGCCTACAACTTGAATAAGTTATGCAATAACAGACATGTTCTGTTTGCCCAAATAAATAGACTGCAGAATCATTAAACCTTGCTTAACATCAATTTTATGTAACCCAATATCACTGAACATAAACCAAATTATTTAAACATGCTTGTGTAGTTTGGGAAGAAAAATGGCAGTCACATGCTTTCAGGTATTTGCTTTTATGGATTTTATCACTTGCATGCTCTTATGGTGAAATTGCTAGTTTTCATGTCACACCATTTCGACAATGAACAATGCACTTTATAAATAGACTTTTCATTGAATCAATCGCAGGGCTTCTGCTCTGCTGCTTCTATGCCGCTGCCTGCGGCAAGCACTGCCATAGTGAAAGTGCAGTGGCTACACACTGTATACAAACAAGCAGCTCAGCAAGTGTTACATGCAAAACTCTCACATGGGTGTTAGTGTGGTAAATGTATTCATTGTACAGACTTGTTTTAAAAATACATGTATTTTTGTTGATATCCGAATCTTTGCAGCAGCATCATGAGACATTCTAATACAAAATATCAGATTGACATTCACCTAAACTTAAGTGGAAAGGTTTATGAATAATGAACAAGAAATGTTTGCTGTGAGCCCAGTTACCAACAAAGACCTACCTCCTTTTGAGACTGATATTTTATTATTCACTTATTTTATGACTGCAAAATAAGTTTAATTGGAGCTCACTTATTGAGGAGCTTCTAATGCATTTTGAGTATTTAGCAAAAGTTTGAAATGTACAAAAAATTTTGTATGTATGAAAATGAATTGGCTGCCTAATATAACAATTTTCCTTTTAGTAAGCACCTTAGCTGCTGCTTAGTCACTTGTCTTGCAGGACACCCACTCAGTAATAAGTTACAATAATCTGTCCTTGGTGAAACGAATGCATTTACCTTTTAGCATTTAAACAAAAATGCATATGCCATACTTTGTTTCTAAGATCTAAAAACTAGTGACACAGAGCTAGGCTTTTTAGTCCCAAAATCTGTATCTTTGTAAAAGGAAATGGCTAACCATCTTGTTTTAGTATTAATACAGTCTCTTAACCTAGAACATTATAAATATCGACAGGAGAAATATCATTAGCATAGTAATAAAGCTGTTTTATTCATTCAGTACTATAACATTTCTTCTTTTGCCTTCAGTGCATGTTTAAAAGGCTAAGTACTTTAATGATGAGTGTTACTGTTGGTGCATCCTATTTAAGAGTCTAACAAAAAAGTCTTTTTTCAATGGGGAAACTGTCCTACTTTTTGATTGTCTTGAGTTTGTGTAGGTGTGTGTGTGTGTGTGTGTGTGTATGTGTAAGAAACAGAGAACAAATCAATAAATCACAGGGGATAATTTTCAGAGGGACGAGATGTCTGCTGGAGAGACGATGGGCATGAGCCACCAGAATGTCATTTCATAACTCATACAATTGATCTATAGTTTAACACCCAGCAAAACAAACAGACTGTATTAGATGAAGGAAAGAAGGAGAGTGATGATTTCTGCCACTGACTAGCTAGAGAACAGCAAAAGTGAATTAGAAGGCAGCTAAATAAAGGTTGTCACCAGATGATCCATCAAATGCTGGCTTTTTGGTCATCACACATCTTAAGGAACAATTTAAAGTCATGGCTTTAACCATCATATTAGATGAGCAAAATAAGCTAGCAAATTCTAGCTTATGGTGAGCACATCATTTAAAAATTAACCATGGGCAAAGTGGTTAATCTCAGTGCTCCAAAAAGAAGTTAACAGCTAAACTTATTTTGAGAGGTGTACCTTCCTAAATAATTCCACTTTTTAATAATCTGTGAAATATTCTTTTTTGCCAAATCAAGTAATAATTAAAACCCTAATATACACACAGACATCTGCAAAAACATTTGCTTTGCAATCATAAATAGCTGGCAGATGTAAACTTGAATATAACACCTTGTTTTCTGATTTCTACCTTTAAGCTTGTGCTTCAATCTCTAACAAGACCAACAAGTAGGCATTGAACTAAAGGTCTCTATTGTCTTATGAATATGTTGAAACTAATGAGTCTCTGTTGATGCCTTGATCTTTAAATGTTTTATTTACAAGGTCATAGCTCACACAAGGTGTAAGTTGGGTAAAGCGGGTAAACAGTCATGAATTCATTTGTCATTGAATTAAGAATATTAATATTACGTTAAATTTAGGGTAGATTTTTAGTAGGTTTTGGGTAGTTCAGCGTGGTGGTGAAGTTGAATTATTGACAGATCTCGTCTTGGGTCTCATTATCACTTGATAGCAGTCTTACCTGTCACAGGAGAGGACAGCTACAATAAGTCACTATATCCACAGCCTACAGCTGTCCCACAACACACGTACACTTACCCTGAATTGAACAGTTTATGTGCTAAATTGCAAGAAAATTGCTATAGCACTTTGAGCAAAATATTGTTTTTCATTGTTTTTCATTTCCAGCAGTTCATTGAATCTATCGGTATTCGCTCTTCAGCGTTTCATTGTACAATGCAACATTGTGGAAAAACACTATATAAATAAAATTATGATACCAGAGCTGTGTTTCTCACAGTGCTTACCTGAAACTGTTACCAGTCAACAATAAAGCTTTAAACATATGTTGTTCCACTGAAATTAATGTAGAAAATATGGGAACATTTGTATTCCTCCGCAAATCAAGCTCTTTCAGTATGCACAGTGAACAAACATTTTTGCTAGTAGTGTTTGGATTTGGATTTTATTAACAGCCGTTTTATAGTGATTAATGCTACTGTCCTCTAATGTTACCTACACACAACACATCCCCTGGTATAATTTTGGTGAATTAGTGTAGAATGTAGAAAGCTATAGGATGTTTGTTTTTAGGATGCGTTTTTTTTTTTTTTATAAATCGATACTATCGGTCAGTCCACACATGGCTGTTCAAATTTTGGAAATGATAAGCCAATGACAAGCATAACAAAATAGCTTGGGACTGTCCGCCTCTTATTTACTCTGCGAGAACCTTGTAGCATTACTTCTCATTCATTCTCAATGCCCTTAAAACACTGGTTATTTTTGCTTCAAGTATGTGTATTAGTTATATGCCAAACAGTTTTAAAAACCATGCAGATTAATTTCTGCCTATTCCACCTATTCTTTTTATCGCTTTATTTTGGTATTGCATCACTCAGAGCTCTGAAACATTTAAAATATAGTTTAGGAAGATGTATGTAACCACAATCATTAGTTCTGAATAGCTCTTAAAGCCTTGTCTCTTGTAAAAAGGCTCAAAGACCACAGACTTTGATAAACGCATCATCTGTGTCCATACTATTCTTATCAATGAGAGCATAAACTTCTCCCTGCTTCCAAATATTAAGCTTGCTTATGGGGAAATTGTTGTGTTAGTGTTGGTACACAACAGTATATGATAGCAATACATAGTATATTACCAACGATTTAATGTTTAATAACTTAAAATATGTTTTAAAAAAAACATTTTATTTTCTGAAAAACTATGATTTTGGAAAAACAGGGATCTTGTCCAATAGCACTGATATGTTAAATGGATATTTCACTGGATAAGTCTGGTTAACGGTGTTTAGATAAGTAAAATAGTGATGATTATTTTGGTCAACTATTCTGTTAAAGGGACAGTTTACCCAAAATGAAAATGTATTTAATATTTAATTGTTGTTTCAAATGTATTTTTTTCGTCCTTGAAGCAAACACATTATTTAGAATATTGTGCCCCTATTATTTTTTTTCAGTAATATTTCATAAAACAATGTCAGAATTTCTCAAAATTCCAATCAATACTGTTTTGAATTACTTTTGGATGAACTGTCGCTTTAACAGTGTTCCATTCCAGTTCATTTCAATTTATTTTTATAGCACTTTATGCACTGCATATTAAAGCAAAGGAATGGTTCTATTTCAAGGAAAGAAAGGCAAGATATCAAAACTCCAAAAGTCAAATTGGTGGAAAAACAAACCTTGGGATAACTTATGCTTAACCAAGTGGGCTAGTTCCCTTCTGGCTCTGTTTTGTAACACTTAACTGTTGTTTGGTTATGAAATTACTTAAAAAATATCTTGTTATTTAGACGAAAAATGTCATACAGGATTGGACTCAAATAAATGTGACTAAATAAGTAACTAATGGTGGAATATACAATTTTTAGGTGAACTGGCTTAAATGCAAATGCTCAATGCACATTTTCTAATTTTGTGGAGTTCTGGCTCACAACCTTTCTGCCCCTGTTTATCCCACAATTTCATGTATCTCTCAAATGTTCCAGTAAATTGAAATGAAATTAATTACACTCTGTGGCTTTGGATTCGTCAGAGCGAGTGAGCGGGCAAGCAAGAGATTAAACAACCCCTGGGAGTTGGATTGATATTGTTGTGTTGTAATTGGGAGGATTGTTCATTGAATGCTCTTGACATTGGCAGTGGCTAAATACTGCTGATGCCAGGTGTTTATAGACCTGAAATGGCCACACTGGGCCAGACTTACACAATTCTCTAATGTTTACAGGAAACAACTAAAGCAACACACTCTAAAGCCGATCCTTGAGTTAATTGACCCATGTTTTAAAATGTTTGTCTTGTTTTTTAAAATAGTTTAGTGTTTTTTTGTTGTTGCTTTTTATAGTTGAAGATGATGTAGAGGCATGACTATTGTTCTAACACTAAAATATAAATGACAAGGAATAATTGTATGTATTTGTGTGTTTTAGTGTAATTGTGGTAATTTGTTTAATGTGCATGGATTCTGCGGTTCATTTGTGTTTCATTCACGTAATTCTGCCATGGTTCCACATGAATTGTTCCTTAATGAATTTTGTCAACATCTAGCTATTTTTTATGGTAGAATTTTATTATATAAGTATGTATTGAAGAAGTTGAATATGGTCCTATTTAATGTACACATTTATGTAAAACGAGAAGCATTTGGTGCACACTTAATGAGTTTATGAACAAATCTTGTTAATGAAAAAGTTTAGAGAATTTTAGAGAATATAAAACATATGATGTGGTTTTTTATGTATTTTCTGGGTGGTGGCAACAATAATGATTATAAAATAATTAAAAATTAATATACATTCAATATTCAATTAAATTTTATATAGCACTTTTTACATTGCTTCAAAGAAGCTTTACACGCAATACTGAGATATGGAAAAACACAAAAACAAAAAATGGGGTATAATGGATTTGAAATAATATAATACAATACATGATATATAAAAAATAAAATACATAGATACACTAAATAGATGCTATACAAATAACGTAACATTACACAATGTAAAGAGAACGGGACAGCTGACAGCAGAGAATAAAAAATCCTTGGGGGAAACCAGGCTTAACTAGGAAGACCAGTTCACCTCTTCACAATAAAGCTAAAAAAAACTTTCTTGGATATAAACAGAACTAATCATAATGATTTATCATGATTTATTTATTATATATTGATTTAAAACTGTCAGGTCTGATGTTGTGACAATATGTCAAGCCTTGGGGAATGTTACAAACAGATGGCGACAGAGGAATAATGTTACTTAATGTATCATATAACATTGAAAACATGCAAGCTGATATTTTCTGATTCATCTAACATAGTTATGTAGTTGAGCCTTAAAACATTAAGATTTCAGTTCCTGGAACAGTATTTACAAAATCATAGTAATTGAAGAGTGTGCATAGATGTTTAAGACAACAAAGCTATTAAATTAAATGTTAAAAACTTATCATATACATGTAAATGTCTACATAAAGATATTTATGTATGTGTGCATTTACATAGCCCCCAACCCCCTGCTTCATCTCTCGCTTTCTCTTTCTCTCTGACACACACACACACACTTCAGTGGAGGCAGCCGCCTGTGAAATTGGGTTCTAAATTACACCATGCAGAAGCTTAGCCATCACTCTAATGCTAAGTCTGTTTAAAAGCAGCCCAAAGAGATCCAGTGTTGGTTGCTGTCACAGCATGGTTTTAGGGGTGCTGATCCAGTTGGCCTCAGTCTGTGGACCAGAGCAATGCCCATGTAACTTCTACAATAAACTTTTCAGTTCCACTTTTTTGGTCTTTTACCACCAACAGGAGTACAGAAAAACATAACAGAGTAAAACTGGTAAATGCCTTTTAAATTATTACAGAACACACTTTTAAGAATCACACAACTAACTTACTAATCAATTTAAAATGTGCAATTTTGAACACCTGTACTACCTCAAAGCAACTTCATGCACCAACTAACCACAGGAAGAGCACACCGATGAAAAATGCTGTCCCTAATCTTTGGTACATCCATCACATCTGCCTCCTGTAATTGATTATCCCTCTGTTTTTCTCTAAGCACACATGCAGCTGTCCAGACTGAGGCCAACAAGATGTGGCCGGAGCAGCAGTTCAGCAGTGATAGAATAATTCAGGGGGTGATGTGCCAGCTTCTCATGCAAAGCCGGTGTCAGTCAGGGGTCAGCGTAATAAAACGAGATGCTAGAGCAGCCATGCATATGTTTAAAGAAGGTTCTGGTGAGCAGTCATAAATCTGGAGGTTTTCGATACTTTGTTGATACAGTATGTTATACAGTGCGTACATGAATCCTTTTTTCTGACATTTTTTTTGGAAAATTTTAGTGGTGTCTGTAAGCATGAGGCAAAAAGGGTATTGCCGTGTGCTGCTATATGGCTATTATGTGCATTTGTGAGAGTGATTGTGAGCTGTCCTCACAACAGGCATCCAAAAACGTCTGAGAGAGGGCGCCACTGAGTGTGGTTATTACTTGCATCTGCAGTGACCTGTTTTCCAAAGAAATCTATGACACTGCTTTAGTAGCCACTGAAACTACACTTTGGTAAAGTGATAGAAAAAAATTAAGTGCTCCAGTGCTGTTCTGGTTCTAACGTCAGTCATCTTAAAATGCCTCTAAGGAACTACCTGTTTAAAAAATAATAGACAAATAGTATTTGCCTTAGACGTTTTTAACTTCTTTAGATCTGTTTCAGTAGTATTGTTATTGATTACCATTGTCATAAAAGTCTACATAACTAAATATATTTGGCCATTTGTGTGTTTCTGTCTACAAACATTTTTTTTTACCCCCGTTATGTCTTTAGGGTTACTTTCTGTTGTTTGAATCAATGCTGGACTCTGTGCTCTATGCAAGGGATAGGTACCTTGCCGACAGTGGTTTGGGTGAGTCGGATTTTTGTTGTTTTTACATGTTGTCTGTGAGCTCACTAGCCAAAACTATGATTTTTGACAGGATGTGTGTTTTTAATTCAGGGACAAAAGGTTGTCATAATAATTTGAATTTTTTTAGCTGTCAATTTTTTTCTTTGGGAAAGTTTATCAACAATATTTAAAAAAAAAGAAATATTACTATTTAATATTAAAGTAAAAAAAAAAAAATTGGATTCATTTATGACTGTCATAAACTTCCATTATATAAAAACAATAGAAATGTATAGTATGTTCCCATTCAGCAGCGTGTGTGTTGGTAAGTTGTGTGTGGTCTTTATTTTCCTAATATTGGTTACCATAAAATCATAGCCTTATTCAGATTGGCTTAGCTTTTTTTTTTACTTTGTAATAGGCTCCTGTTAAAGTGATTCTCCTTTCCCTGTGTGCGTAATTTACAGCTGAACAATTTTACATGTTTGCAGTTCTTCTGTCTTATGTCACACAATGCATGTTTCTCTGCTTTTTTTACTACATATTGATTTGCATCAATAAATCATAAATGTTTAATAACTAAAGAGTCCAAGAAAAGAAAGATTTTCCTTTTAGTGTTGTGGAACTAAAGCATAGGGAAGGTGGCAGCCATTGCTTCGGACATAAAAAGGCTGCATATGCTTTTTTCTTGAGTCTTTTGTCATGCACCTCTGCATCATTTGCCCTATGCCGCATGCGCATACTGACTGGATAAATTGTAACTGCAAGGATCCTAGCATAGAAAATTTTACACTTCTAGACTGGAATCTCGGATTACAGTCTCTAGACAGGGATTAAAGACATGTTCCATCTTCTTGGAAAACCAAAAGGGTAACGGTACATAAAAAGGCTCTCTTGAATAACAGAATTTTTCAGCTTATCTGGAAAGCCCACAGCCATGTATGCCTGCTGTGAAACATATTGATATAATGACCTATTTTGTGGCAGCTCTGTCAAATAAACATTTCTTATTCCTGCCACTATAACCTCATTTCTTCCTCTCAGTCTCACCCTCTCCATTCATCTTCTTTATACCTAATATTATTAACCTTTCTCCTTACTCTGTAACATGGCCTGTACTTTCATCACTTTTTTCACACCTTCTACCCTCTTCACTTCTTTAGTGGCTGGCCTCAAGAGAAACCAGAGGGGGGTGTTTGACAAACGGGCCATGAGCACCGACTCGAGAAGGACGCAGATGTCAAAGCTATGAATCTTGGGACACTGCGTCTCCCTCAACCCACCCCCCCTGGCTCTCCTCTCTCCCCGCACTCTCTCTCCCTCTGTTTTCCTCTCCCTGCTTAAGTGCGGGACAGTCCCTTTTACCACCCAATCAGCACTCGCCTGCTTTTCCCAAGACAATCACTCATAGCTCCACTAATCAGAGAAAATGAGGTGACCAATCCTCTTCAGGTGTGTGTGTGTGAGTTTTTTCACCCTGAGTGACACCCGCAGGGTCACAGTGAAGGCTTTAAGGTATGGCTGGAGGTTATAACTCGCCAGTCACGATCCTGTCACCCTGGAGACGAGATTTTAATGGCACACACTTTATTATATGGCATAAGAGTGAATGTACACCCTTAACCTTTGATTAAACAAAAGTCAGACAAAGTTAAGATACAGTTCATCATTGATTTTTATTTATAAAATTCAATTTTCTTGCCTTTGTTTTTTAGATGCTTGCATTGATATGTATTTTAATTTTAAAATTCAATTTTTTTTAAATTAGCTTTTTTGCTAAAATACAGACTTGCTGACACAGAAATATTAATATTGAACTGGATACTTTGAATGTACACACAATTTTATCATGCAATCATAATAATCACTGTCAAAATTAAAACCAACTACACTGCAATAGCCATACAACAAATATTAAAAAATATATATAAAAAACAGTTTAATTTGAAAACATGTCAACTAAGCTTGTGCATGTGTGAAGATTTTTAGTCTTACAATTGCCCCATTTGGCCTATATTTTATCATAAGATTTGTAAGTGTGTTTGTGTGTGTGCGTAAAAAAGAGAGGGTGGGGGTGAGAGAGAGTGAGAAAAGGTAACAACAAATGATCTAAACATTTGTTTAGCATGATTTCTTGGTAATTTTTCAGATTTCATAAGCATCATAATGTGCACAATGCTGTAGCTTTGAGGTTGTGTCTGATGGACAAACATAGGGGACATTAAGAACAAATAAATACACTCAGAATTCTTTATGATTATGACTATCAGTTGAATTTAGATTTTTTGCCAGAAGCTGTCTACTTGCATGCATGGTAACCATTAGCATCATCACATCACAATTCCAAGGGCTTGAAATGACAAAACATTACTGAAGGAGGAAACCATGGCTGTGGTTTAACATTCCATGATAGATATGCTCATTATTGCACATTTGTGTAAAGGAAGAGGCCTAATTCACCCACATAATGGCCAGCCTTATGTAAAATATTTTATATTAATTATTTTAAAGTTCATGAACTGGGGAGGATATTTGACTTGTCTTTTGCATTTTGCAGTCCTATTTTATAGGTGTCTAACCTATAATTTTATAGGTGTCTAACAACACCTTTGTAAGGTGTTGTACTTACAGGAAAATGTTTAAAGTGTATTATGTAACTACACTCTTGATGTTGTTCTTTACTCTAAACTCACCCCTGACCCTGAATCTACCCATAACAACATAGTAAGTAATGCATACTATTTAAAGACAGGGATGAGATTCAGAAGCTGTTAACTCTTGGTTGCTGTGGTCGATTACATTAAAGTGGGCGCTGTAAGTTACTTTAAATAAGAAAGCATCTGTTGAATGATTTGTAATGATTAGATGAACTGATCATTAGCTCTTAAAAGAGCTGCATTTCGTTAATTTGTTTACACTGCAGTTTATGTATCTGTTTAACCTATCCCCTTTCTTTTCAGTCTTTCCTGATCATTGCAATATCAGCCTGGCAGCTGTAGGGGACATTCGAAAACACAATGACCACATTGCCTTCTGGGATGATGTTTATGGCTTCAAGATGACCTGTATGAAAAAGGTTGTGGTACCTGATGCAAAAGTGGAGGTGCTAAATCCTGAGACAGTCATTTCTGAACCTGCAATTATTAAGGTAATAATTATATTTTTCCATTCTGAATTTTAAAAAGGGATCAATTAAGTTTTTGTCAGTCATTTCTCACTTTTGATTCATTGTATTCAATAAAAAAAACACTTAATATCACAAAACAATAGTCAAGATAGGTAAGACTTAGTTCAAGTTTCTATTTAAAAACTTTGAAGTTTTTAAACAAAGAAATATATAAAAAAAATAGTTACAAGAAGGTAAATCCTTCATCCCCTCCAATCGATACAAAGTGAAATATTTGTGTACATCACTGATAAAGTTCAAGAGAAGACATAAAATAACAAAAACTACTTGTAACTCCATAAAATGGAATTGAGGTAATTTCAGGGCATGTTCCAGATAAATCATACCTAGTATTGTAATGATACTTGTTGTCTTTGTAAGATATTATGACATTATGTGCATGTTATGACAAAATTCAAAATGGCCAACATCCAAAATGGCTGACCAAAGAACATTGTATATGTACACCCAGGTGTGCATGTATGCATTGGAATTACAGTCGGGTCATGCCTGTAATGACATACCAAATTTCATGTAAATGCTCAATGTTGCGAAGATACATTCTTGCGTCCATTTTAATGTGACAAAATTTGTTTGTGCATTATTCGAGAACCATTACCTTTTGTCTAGTGTGTCTAGATGCTACATATCGAATTTTGTACAAATCAGACAAACACCTTAGGAAGAGTTCAAAAAAGTAGATAAATATTTAATTTAAAAAAATGTAGTTTCTTCTAGTTTCTAGAAGTCAAAAATCAACAAACAAACAAACAAAATGGTTGACCATTAAAAATCAGATACTGATATATCAGATATAACTCAGCATGCCCCAAGAAATCTAAAGGGACCACTTTCATCATTTTGGACCAAAGTTTTCAGACGTTATTAACAAAAATAGCGATTTTCTCAAATGAAAAATTCACTTATTAGTCTATAGTGAAGAGCATAAACATGAGTAAAAATTTGGGCATTTGTTGGTGATAGAGGGTTTTGAGGTAGAGACACTAAACTTGCTGTGGTATCTGTGTGCCAGAGTTCATAACACTATATCAACCTAAAAGGGTTTATTCTGTGATAGCAGCATATATGATTGTAATTGAACAATGGTATTGGGGTGATATGTTGTATTTGACATGGGAGATTCCATGATAACTTAATTTTTGAGGATGACAATGAATGAAACAATAATTAAATAGATTGATTGCATTGATTTTAAAATAATTCCAAATTATATTGGCATGTTAAAAACTACCTGCCCTTACATCCGAATGTACGATGATAAATACTTGTCTAATGGAAGCAAAGATGACATCTAAGAAAAAAAGAGAAGATATACACTTGTTTTGAAACCAATAGACATTTAGATGTTTAACTAGACAGTTGACAAATACTGTGTGAAACTATATGTAACATTTTTTATTGCTATAATTCACCATATTGTCATTACAAGGCTATGGTTTATGCATATGGAAAAGACATCTTGTTAAAGAAATTAGTTGTTAAACTAATTTTATTAGTTGCTGATTTTCACACAATAAAATTGGGTGATGATTTATAGTGTATAAAGGGTCACTGTATTGATATGAGAAGTCTAAACAGGTGGTTGAACATTAAGTTTTTTCTCCTTACTTAAAAGAAAAGATTTATGTTAAGTAAATGATGACAGAATATTCATGGTGAACTGTATAATCTTTCTCGTTTAGATTTGTCTAGCATGTTGATTTAATCCTAGGTGTAAAATCACTTGAATCTATAATTCAATGTAAGGCTGGACTTCAACAGATACAGAAAGCCAATTTTCTGTTCTGGCCTTGTTTGGAAATAGAGGGAGGAGAGGAAGGAATGGAGATCAAGGGGCTCAAGGCAGAAGATGAGCAGTCTATAGTGACAGATCGTCTAAGGAGAGCAAAAAAAGAGAGAGAGGAAGTATGGCCCTGAAGGCTGCCTGTGACAGAATGCTTGATTGATTATTGTAATCCTTGTTTAAAGTCCTTAGTAAACTTCATTACTTTGTCACCGGCATGGCCTTGGGTCCATTATAAATACATGCATATGCTCATTGTTATTCTTCTGTGGTTTGGATCATAAAAATTATTAATTTTGGACTTTAAACAGCAGCTAGATAAGCTAAAAAATTACAGCTTGAATTTGTATCTATTCCTCAAAAGGTTTATATGGCTCCTATAGATGCTTTCAGTTTGGTTCAAGTACTGTACACTTCCTTTTAATGTATTTGTTCTAAATTAATTACCTTTTTCCTCTAATTATATATAATCATTTTACTTGTAAGTTCAACAATACGACCTGAATTTCATTACATCTCCGGACCTCAGTGATGTGCATATATAATGAATAATGAAATGTAAACACAAAAATCAATAATTTACCCTATGCAAATACAAATTGGATATCATGCTTGCATTATAATATTAACTTACTATAGTTCAATCGGCATTTAGCTGTAGTCCAAGTTCCAAAACATTACCATAAGCCTGTTACATTTAATAACATATCTACCCCCTTAACTGTGGAAATGTCAAAGGATATTAATTTTTCTGTGTTGAATAGCTAGTATGTAGACTGTCATTCCTCTTGGCATGTCTTTAACATTTTGTGAAGTATTTGTAGCATATTATTGATGCAGTAAAAGTAGAATCCATGAACAACCTTAATTATAATTTATCTCTCCTTACTGGTTCACTTTTTTTATAATCCATCATAACTATTGTTCTTCACAAAAGTTGCCACAAAAATTTTTGTTTTGTCTGGCTTGACTATGACATGCTCCCGAAAAGCTCTAAGAAGACTTTCAAAATTGTTTAATATACATTACGGAATATTTTTCATATTTCCCTTCTAGACTATTAACTGTGATACTGTGACTGTGTCTGAATTGGAGTTCACTGCAGACTTTATCCTGAAAATCAGGCTGACCACCTTCTGTACAGTAAGTACATCTTTAATTTTCCTGTAAATCCAAGAAAATTTTAAACACACAGACTTACAAACAAATAATTGTGATTGTTACCTGTCCTGCACACACTTTAATCTTCAACGCTAACCAAGGTTGCCAGGTGAAAAATTTCCCACTAAGGATAAAAGGGTATAATCCTACACAGGACTATCTTAAATCCAATCCCTTAAAAATATGTAGGACACTTCCTTTGGACCAATCTGAAGGTCTGTGGAATGTTTGGTGGCCAATGGTAGTGGAAAATCTGTGGTTTGAATGATATAAACTAAAAAAAATAAACTAAAAAAAACTAAAAAAAAACTTAGATTAACCTGGAACAGACAATGCTGTGGTAGTCATTTGGTAATCTTTTTGGTAGTCGTTTTGTATTTTGAGATTTGTTTTGCACTATTTAAGGGTGTGCATGCAATAGTCTAACCGTTTGTTCTTTTATTGTACCAGCCTAATTTAAAATGTAAATGAGGATTCAGGCTCAAATGTATTCAATTAATTTATTTTCAAGCTTGACACCATGGCATGTTAAATTGAACATATTAATATGTTTAATTTACTTTAAAAATGCAGCATTTGGTAATACTAATCACCTAAGCATTTCCAAAGAGTAATAGTCTTTATTAACAGATTATTTGGTGTGTTAGTATTTTATTTGGGAAGTACTAGATTGAGGGAAGTACTGATAAAAAGGAAATGTCCTGTCATTGTAACTAAAGTTATAACACAGCAATACTATAGTTTCTGAGCTGCTTTACTGAGGAGTGCCAATAAATTAAGTTAAATTAAAATGTTTTCATAACTCCTAAGGAACTGCTGTAAGTTATTGCATAACTAAGCTTATTTTAAGTTATAATTGTAAGATATAAGTTATTGCATGCTAAGCTTTGAAAACACACACCATTGCTCATCCAAATTGGTAAGGGGTATGGCAGTTAGGCACAAAAGAAGATATTTGGAGAAATCTCACTGGTCTTGTGCCAATACAGTGGAGTTTAATGAGTCTTATGATTACCAATGTACATCGAAATATCTTCTTGTATTCCTCAGAACACCAAAAGTCATACAGGTTTGGAATGTCATGAAGGTTAGTAAAGACTGAAGTAAGACTGAAGGTTGTTTTTAATTATCCATGTATTTTTATTTTTTTATTTTAGTTTTGTTGTGTGGAACAGGACATCATGGATGTTTGTTTATCCACACTTTATCATTTGCTGCTGTAGGTGGTCATCTGTATTACATCCAGTTCAGTTTGTGTTACATCCAGTATATGTCAGTGAAAGAGTGAGAATAAAGGAGAGACTAAACAAAAAGAAACTGAAATTTCAGGTGTAATTTTTCTTATGTCTCCCAGTTTTGTCCAGCATTATTGTTCCTGCTTCTTTGTTATAGCTTTTATGGATTAATCAATACTATATTATTATCTCCTTTCCCCTCCCAGTTACTGTGGATTAAATGGAGTTTGTAAACACCTCCTTATTTTTATGTCTCTCTCTCTAGTAATAGAAAATCACATCCCTGTTAAAAACAAGAATCTATTTTTAGAAGATATAACTAATTTGAAGATTTTATATGTCCTTGTATTTTAATGGGGACAAATTCTTGGAGGCACCCCAAAAACGAATGGAAAATGCTGTCGTCCAAAATGATTAAGTGCATGGTCTTATTCTCCCGTCGACAGTCCATTCATCACATCAGGCTGCCTTACGTTGCATTAAATGAACAGAGCTAACCTGCGCTCTTGTGCTTGGCTGGTGGAAGACAAATAACGTTTACTCGCTCTTACTGTTGCACTGGTCATCAGCTTACGTTGCCCAGAGGAACAACAGACACTGTTGTCTCTCTTACTGTTTCTCACATTTTTAATTTGCAATTATTTGTTAACTTCTAAATGCATTCTGAAAATTACTGTTTTTAACCAGCACACCACATCACCCATTAATGTTATGAATCTTTTAAATTCAGTGTTCAAATTCAATTTTAAATTCAATCTTTTATGTTCTTGCCTAGTCAAGCCATAAATCCAAACAAACATACTTTCTTTTGCAAATCTAATCATAGAATGGACGCAGAACATGCATGGCAGTTTAAACATAGATAATAGTAAGTAAATGTGAAAGATTTGCATCAGAGCAATTACAAATGTGTTAGTTGTCTTCTATCAAAAAGAAACTAAGGCTGTCTGTGTTTTTTTACTGTAAAATTTTTTTAAATGAGTAATTAGTAAAGTAACAAAATACTAGGTGTTTTTCTTTCTTTGTCTAAGGTGACCGTTTGTGTGCCAGCAGTAATTTCTTCCCCCCTAATTAAACTCTAAATACAAGCCATCAGTGCAGTGGAATGTCAGACTCACAGGGAAAAGCTGAATAACGGGAATGGGATTTTGTTCTGCTGTTGGTGTTTTGTGCACAAAATAAGAGATGTGCACAACTGCTCTGCTCTGAGCAGAGGAAAAGCTTGGGGTGGTCGAGTGTGACGCGTCGTACGCGTGAATAAACCCCATCAAAAGCGCATTAGCTCTCCCTCCTTCGCAGCTTGCTGCATAATTGTATCAGGCCGCACCACGCGCTGCTCCAACATGATAGTGCTGGAAAGGGCTTCATGATGAATTGCTCCCTGTTGATGTTAGTGATGATGATAATTATTAATTTTCCTCAGACCAGTTCTCCAGGTTGACTCGCTGAGCGGCTGCTTGTGCCGCCTCCTTGGCTGGGAAATGGAATGCCATATCAGTTATGTCCTACATTCCCCAGGTGTTAAGGCTCATACCTTTGAGGAGAATAAAAAGCCTATAGTTCTACTTGTCCCAGCATACACACACATACTTTGTTATCTATGGCTTTTTTGTCTGATCCCTGGTGAGTTAATGGGGGTATTTTATTTCTGTCAGAGAAGTTACTTGGCACTGACCCCATGTTTTCAGTGCATGTTTTCTTTTTGTGCTTTCTGTTGACATTTCTGGCTAATTTATACTGACAAAATGGATCAAACAATAATAAGAAAGCAGTTCTGTGTAAATAGAAAATGGTGGTTCCAGTGGTTTTGCCTGGAATATAGAAGGATGTTAAAATGAACATGATGCTGTATAAATTATAAAGGTTTATAAAGAATTTAGACAGAAAATATTTATTGCAAGTTAAAATATTAGTAACAATCCTAAAGCAAAATGCACTGGGTTCCCTTTTCTGTGTTGCAGCAATTTTTCTAGAATATAAATACCTATAAGCAACAACCCCTTATTAAATAATCGAATAAAAAAATTGTACTGTAACAGTTATAAATTTAGTATATATGAATTTAGATTATACTATGTGACAACCTGGACTTTGTTTGCATATTTTTAGTTTTAACAGAATATTAATGTTTTTTGCTGTAAAATTAGTCTGTGTGAAAGAAGTACAACAGAAATGCTTGGTGGAAATAGTGCTAAACCCTTAATTTTGTTGCTGTGGCTTTGTCTGCTTAACATTAGGTAGGTGTTGAAAGAGAGTAAAACACAGGCATTAAACCAGAACTGTATTTCTCCCCACAATGTCCCTTGGGATACTTCAAGCAGAATGTCTCACATTATCATGGTGTCCCCTGAGAGTTCACAGGATGACTGTTGTGTGTGTGTGTTCATGTATGGGAAGGTTTGTGCTATAACAGCACACCGTCACTAATCAAAATGTGAATATACCTAAATGTTTTTGAGATTTTATCATCACTGACAACAAAGTTAATCTGTGCTGAGGCAAATGAGTCACATTTTTACTCTTCTTAAGAATGCAATAAACAGTCTGCTAACATGTATTTAAATGTGTCATTACACTGCCCTGCATCACACCCATTTAAGCTGATTTGCCAAGGTTTGATAATTTGGTTGAATTTGTTCATGTTTTCCTAAATCTTTGAGATAAGGAAATTTAATAAAGAAACATCAACATACTGTATTGTTACATCTGTAAAATAAACATTTAATGGCCTTTTGATCAGGTTTTCCAAATGCAGTTTAATGTATACAATGTACATTTAATGTTTTATTTTGTAATGACATATTTACCTAAACTAAGAAAGTATGTCCTTCCATGTTCTTTGAAAATTAAGTAATCTCTGCTCTCTTACTTTTAACATTTTTTTCTGTTGTCTTGCTTACCTCTCACTTTGTGTGTTCTCTCTCGTTTTCATTGATTGTGCTCTTTGTGTGAGCCAGCAGACCCTAGCTTTGTCAGCTGCGTAAGGATTAAAAGCTATTAGTTCTGCATCATTGCCACTACAAGTATGCTCCTGAGATTGATAGAGCTGCTCTACTGTCATTGGGGGCAGGATGGGACAGAAAAGGGTAGTTGTTGTGTCCCTAATATTGTCTCATGCATTCTGTGTATTAAAAAAGAAAACCCCAAACCAAGTTTAGTCCTACTTCTTGATTTTATAGTCACTTGTCAATGGGTCCCTTTTAACAGTGTTTTGTTAATTATGCGCAGACAGCCTGAACGTGTGTTAGCATTTACCAGGATGTCTTGTTCTAACCTCGCTCTCATATTTCATTTTAGGCAGTTGTGGGCTATTTTGACATTTTCTTCAACAAGAGCTGTGGAAACAAGGTAAGCAATAGGGATGTTTAAGAACAAGCAATTGCGGTCATGCATTGCCATCTTTTAGGCCTGAGGCAATCGCAATTCAAACCCCAGCCTCTCTTACCAAAATGCTGAAATAAGCATTTGCCTTCCTCCAGTGACCAACTGGAATAGGCAATAATAAAATAAGCTAAAACCCATCAGCTTCTCAGAGAGAGATTGTGTGCTGCATTGTAATAATAGACCTTTAAGCATAAATATGTAGAGGGTTTTCAATTCTTAACATAATAAGTTTGCTTTAATGAACTATTGCTATGTTGCCTGCTCTGACATGGTTACATTATTTTCAACAAATATGCCTTGAAAGTTTTAGTTTGCATGTTATTGCTGTGAAAGTGGCATGACACAAAGGAAATTTTTTTCAGCTTCATTGTTAAAATGTCACAGTTGCAGGCAATAATTACATTGAAATATCCTTTAACAGACTAAAGCAGGCTTTTATAGGCCACATGTTATGTGACTTGAGTGTTCTCTGGGGCAAATATGTAATTTTAAACATTTTCCAAAAGATTTTTCAAAAATCTACTTTAACAACTTCCTTGTGTGTGTGAAATTTTTGAATTGGAATCTTAAACTTCAAATATGTTTTTACACAGAGCTGTCAAGTAGGCTGCATGAGCATGCAGCACTTCAAGAGTATGGATCATAATTAAATTTTGCTGTTGCTTGGCATTAATTGTTTTTTAATGCTATTTGCTTGAATTTTAGGTCAAGTTTTCCACTGCTCCAGACTGTACCAAAACTCACTGGAAACAAACAGTGTTTATGCTGGAGACTCCAATCTCTGTTCAAACTGGTTTGTACCACCATTTAGACACTCTTTTTTGATGTAACTTTACACCAATTTGATGTACCTTTGTGTAGTTGTGTAGTGATAAGTATGCGTTGTGTAACTGGGAAGCTTTGTCTGGCATGTGCATTTGCAGCCATCAGTACACATATCCACAGATGGAAACTGATGGTTTTCTCATAGTTTATGATGTTGTTCACACTATGACGATACATGACACATCAATGCTTAGACAAATATATTTAGTGGCATAATTATTGATTTTGTAAATATTTTACTATTTAACTCATTTTTGAATATGCTTACATAGCATACAGCAACACGGCTGCTTAATAGTTATTAGAGTGCAATTTCTGCAGTCATTTTTGGAACAGTTTTAAGCATATTTTAACTTTTATTTATAATATTTCTTGTTAACTAGAGATTGATGCATAGCACAATTTACACTTTGTGGAAAAAAAACCCAGTGATGGAAGCAAATTGAATGGACGGAAACAAAACATAAACGGAAAACGGAAATGTTCAGTTTACATATAAGAGTAATGCTTAGCATCTGCACCTGTTCATAGAAGGCTAGCCAGTGTCCCAGTCCCTTTGACTGATGAAGTGTGTCTTATCATAATGGGTATCTGAGAAATGTCATCTGATGCATGGATTGGGTGAAGGTGCTTTAGCCACTTTCTACAATGCAGCACAATATTATAAATGACTGTGGTCAAACTGTAGCTGTCCACAGGCAGCACTACGCTCAGGAGCTGTTTAATGATAAGCGTGAAGGTCTCCTATCAGTACCTCTGCATTGCTGATATCTGCGTCAGATTACAATCGCATGGTTATTTTGTGTGGCATGTTTGACCATTTGCTATTTTGCTGTAAATCCCAATAAAGAAGAAAAGGTGAGTAGTAGTCTAAAAATCTATAAGTAGTGTCCCTTTCTTTTCTTAAAAGTCCCTAATGATTTATAATGCCTTATCTTGATTAACATGTTTGTTTTCCCTGCATGCTCATTCACCTTGCTCTGTGATTAGCCTATATAGCCTTAGGCTTATACACCATATGGGTGTAGAGTCTGTGTCCAAAAGCATATGTGCAAATGTGTTTAAAAGAGTTGTGAATTGTGATATTCATTTTATACTATGTCATAATAAAACTAAATGTAATAATGGCACGTTTGGAGTAAAATGTCCAACACATTTCCTATTGCCATATTGGTAAATGCATCAGGGTAATACCCTGGCAGACTTTGAAGTACATTTACATTTATTCATTTGGTATACATTTTTATCAGTACTTGTATTCCCTTGGTCAAACCCACAACCTACGTGCTGCTAACACAATGCTCTACCAGTGACCCACCTTGCTCATCCACCTGGCTCATTCACCTTGAAGTACTATGTATATATGGTATTTAACATAATATACAAATAGAACATGTTACAACATATATGAACGCCGTAATATGAGCCATCAGTACCATCATTTACTTAGTATGTTATTTTTAAACCTATATGACTTTTCTTTGTTTCATCTGTGGATTTTTAAAAGCGTGGCTTGTGTCCATACAATGGGAGTGGAGGCCACTGTTGTGTGTTTACCAAAATATTTTGAAATAGCTTCAAAATAGCATTTCAAAATGTCATGAGGGTGAGTCAATAATGAAAGAAGTTTTGGCTGTACTATCCCTTTAGCTTAATAAATGTATAAGCCACCATAGCATTGTGCGTGTACAATGCTACATTGTGATTTTGTAGTCAGTTGAGTTACAAGGAAATAAATTGCCTGTGCTGCTGCTTCCAACTCCAAACCACTCTTTTCTGTTTTGGTTTGTACAAATAATTAGAAAAACAAATATAGCCACAAGAAACAATTATCAGGGTTTAATCTGGTTTGGAAAAATTAGGAACAGGTCAGTTATGAGGTGGTGACTTTTCTAGCATGATGTGCAGTTCTATTGTCACAGTAGATTTTTTTCTGAAGTGAAGGCAAATGAACAAACTTATTTAAGAACTCCAAAAGACGTTGTCAGTTTATCATGTAGTGTTTGATTTTAAATGTTTATTTATCCTGTTGCTGCCTAGTCTACCCTCTTGTGGATAAAATGAGGAATTACAGCCTTCATCTGGGAGTTGCAATGATTGATCATTTAAAAAATTGCTGTTCATCCACTTTCATCACAAATGGCTGCAAGTTAGGTCAAAAAGTTATCTTTCCTACCTAAAAATGTTTTGTGAACCTGAACTTGTGTAAGTAAGATATAGACGTTTTAGTCATGATGGGAAACACGTAACAAAAAAAAACATATCAGGTAAATTAATCAACAAAATCTTTAAAAATAAACATTATTCAGATAATTTTTTGCCACAAAGGTGTGGGGATGATGCATGCCAAGCTTCATGCAAACTGGGTGAACAGGCAAACAAAGATTCTAAAGAAACAAATGGTCTGGTTTTGTTACACACAATTGCAGTGTTATTTGCAAAATTCTTATTATAATGTCGCCTTATAGGCCAATTTCACAAAAATTGGAATATGTATTCCATTTTTAGATGGTCTTCATAATGGTAGGCCATTTACATTTAACGTTCTTAGCTGCTGAAACTTGATTGGCTGCAGGCAGCCATGTTTTATGTTTTTATGTGAAATCTCAGAATATGTTTGGGCAAGTTTTCAACTTCATCAAGCAGGCTTTTTGGCATTCTTAAGCATTTTCTGTTGTAGTGTCCCATACAACAAAAATACAACAAAATTTGTTGTGCGTCTACTGGAAGTGTGCATGTAACAAATTTTGTTAAGCTTGGTCTTTGCCTTATAGTTATTGGCCAATTAGTAAAATTGGGCTTTACAGAGAGATTTTATTGGCTTGTATCTGATAATTGGCTTGACCAATTCATGATTTTGCTCACTTTTGCCATGATGGTCTCTAGATAATGCATACCAAGTTTTGAACAAATCGGTCAAATGACAGTAAGGCAAATTAATAAAAGCTATACGCTTTTGAGCAGTAGGCAAAAGATACAAAATGTGTAAGTACTTTCAGACTATGAGGATAATGAACCATACCAGGTTTTGTAAAGATGCGCAAATGCATTCTTAAAATATTTCATTTTACGTCAAAATAAAAATGGCTGACCAAGGATAAAATGGCTGACCAAGGGTAACTTTTTGAAAGTTATAACAAAAACAGATATTTTTGTTATCTTTAGACCAGTAGGTTCACTTTGACAAAAAAATGTGTATGACCTGTTTGTGTTGATACACTAACTTTTCTGAGGATACAGCCTCATATCCATTTTCTTATGCTCACCGTCAAATTTGTCAATGCAGTATACAAAAATGGTTGGGTTTTTATCAAGGAGCTTTTCATAAACTTTTTTTGTCATCAGTGTTATACTAAATTGTTAGATAAATGTTATGTACTAAGACAAACTAGTTGGAAATTGGTGAAATTGGCATGAGCCAAGGAGAAATAATAATGTTGTTTCTAGGATTTACAAGTCTAAAGTTATGAGCATAAACCAGTAAAACTTTGAACTGTGAATCTTTCAGTGAAATGTCCTGTGTAGTTTTGCCAAAGTATCATACACTCATAGAAACTGCAGTTTGCTTGCAGTGTGAAAAGGTCCCTGAGGTGTCAGTGCAAGGTTTCATTGGGGAAGGTGATATCTTTTGTCAGACGCAGTGCTTTTGTGATTTTGAAGGCCGATTTTATGCATCTTTTTTATTGGTACTGTAAGTTTACGAGATGCTGCAGCAAAAGAGACTGTTTTGCAATGCAGCTTGTGTATCTTGTAGTGCAATCTTTAGACCCATATCTTAAAACTGTAATAATGTTTGCTTCTTTAATGCTTGTTAATACTATGATGGTTGTTCTGCTGTGTTTGCAAATGGTCCCGTGGTGTATTATACACCTCTAGAGTGACCTTTGTCTCCTTAATTTACTTAACAGACCCTCAATTCAGACACTCCAACCCCTGTCTTGTCTTTATTGTTTCTTTGATTTTATTTTTTTATTTAAAGCTAATGTCATGTTTACACAAACTACATTTCAAACCATTTTATATGAGAAATTGCAGCTTAATCAATCTTACTATTATTTAAGGTCATGCTTAAATATGTCTGCTTTCTTTACTCTTGGTAGGCAGTATATTGTGACCTGTCAATTGTCAACTGTTTATTTTATTAAGTGTCCATAATACAGTAACTGTTCTTGTTTGATTGCTTTGTGCTGTTTTGTAATAATACTAATTAGGAAGTGTCCTCTGCCCTTTCTTTCCCTATCTGCCTTTAGGTTCCTTGCTCTTATCAGTAAGAGGTAGAAAAGAAGCAATGTGACAGTTGCAGTACAGTGTAACTGCCACATCTGACTGCTCGTCATCACCTTACATGATGTGCTGCACTCAGCATTTTTTTAAATGTAACCTGCAGCAATAAAATAAATAGCAGGGGGAGGGCTTGTTTGCCAAATGGGTAAACATTCATTTACGCCTGGCAGTGAAACGTGAAGTTAATCAAAGTGATTATCTGGTGTAATCATCGTCATTGTTTTCAGGGCTTCCTGATAAAGCATGCTGCCTGTGTTCATACTGTAGTTATACTGTGGTGAGCAGCAGCTTTCGTTACCATCTGGAGCCAATAGGCTTGTCGTCTTCCCCAGATTCTCACAATGTTCTTCACAATGTTTCAGTAGGGCACAATGAGAGATAGAGATTTAAATATTTTCTTTAATGTCTTTTGATCTGAAAGGTTATGCAAGATATTACTACAGTTAGTTCAGTCAAAAAAGCATGTTCCTTGTAATATGTACAGGCTAGTAACAATATGCATTACATATGGTATATAGTAATATATAGTAATACTATTTTACATTGGCATATTGGTAATACAATTTACATTGGCATATTACATGCCAAGCAAGCTTGGTATTTTACATTTCAAGGTGGTGTGAAGGCATGTTTCTATCAAGATTTATATAGTGTTTCATTGGTTAGTTCTTTTGTTGTTTTAATTTTCTCTCACTACTTTTGATTGTGCAGGAGAAGAACTTCCTGGTCAAATTACAGTGCATAAGAACAGAAAGGACCCTAGAACACTGCTGATTACCCTGGAGCTTGCTGGTCGAAAGCAAACCTACAGACTCCAGTGAGGGCACACTTTGGGAGGAAATGACATGAATAAAAAACACTTTAAAAAGATGTCCTTCCTACAAGTTTTTACTGAAATGTCTTAATGTTAGTGCATCCTTGATCTTTTTTATATAAAGAAATGCAAACTAATTATTTACCCCCAGTTTGAATGATGACTAAACCATTAAAATAACTACAAAAGAAGTTTGTCTCAGTGTTGTGCTTTTGTTTAGTATAGAGGTTTTAAAAATTATGGCCACCTAATGTTATTTCTCAATTAACTTTTAATTTGATGAAAGCTCCGAGTAAAAATAGCATTGTAAGTGTATTGTTACTATGGGTTTTCACCTGCTACGTTTTCTTGCAACAGACAAGGTTTAAGAGTTAGTTGGGACGTTGTTGAGAGTTCTGTTGGCGTACTTTTATAAAGTTTCGGTTCGGGAGTAGGTTTCATCCTGTTCAACGAATACAAACTAATTTATCTGCTGATCCTTATTGTAATTATCAGGTGGTGGAAAGTTTAGACAACTACTTAAATTGGTTCACTACTAACAATGTAATGTATTCTTTGTAATATTCTGTAATATATTTGTTTTTCCGCACATAATGTGCTACCTATATATTAAATTATATATATATGTATGTATATATATATATAATTTAGTTATTTGTTAGAACTGAACAGATAAATGTTAACCATTGGGCTACCACCAATTTCTTATAGCTATTATTTTTAAATGCGCACCTTGTTTTCCTCATGCTGCTTTAAAGTACATATTAAGGTGACAAGGAGGGAGAAGCAGAAATCAATTACACTTATTCTCCGTTGACAGAGCAATTAAACCTAGAGCGAAGAGCTAATCCAGCCGTATAGAGGCTTATCACAGGCAGTCGCAGATTTATGATGGTCACTGTATGCGGGGTGATATCAAGACAAGGAAGTGAGCAGACTAAAGATTAATATTAGCAGTAGTTGCAAACGTTGTTTATTAATGAACTGGATGCGCCCGTATATGTGCTATACAATTTATAAATCATATGATGCTGATGTTGTAATGTGCGTTAAAGTTAGGAATAGAATAAAATGTTCAAACAATATTTTAAGACGCTTAGTTACACTGAAGCTAAAAATAGAAAATTACCCATTTCTTGCGTAGGAGTTAAACAAGTATTTCCACGCCTTTGAAAACCTCGCCCACTTTTCACATAGGGCAGTATGTGTGCCAGGGACGCATAAAGTACGTTAGCGTTCGTTTGACGTAAAAGCTGTAGCAACATAAATTATATAAACAAACAGAAAATAATGTTAACGTTTAAAAGAATTTTATATTTTGCAAAGTTTTATATTTGCTTTTGGTATGGTCATTGGTGTCACTTAGCTACTTTCATCATAAACCAACAGTTTACGTGACATGTTTAAGTATAAGAGTGTCCGTTTCTAATGTAATTGAATATGTTTGAGACCGAAAATGGCCCTTGTTATTCTAAAAGCTTAAACTGCTTTTCCATATTGTATTGTATGAGAACTTAATAGATTTTCTATGTTGAAATGTGCTCTGCGACTTGGTCAACTATGCAGAATCAACCTGCGTCTGCAGAATTTTTCCAGCGTGCGTCAGAAGAACATCTGTACATAGTCCGGGGGACAAGTTTATTAATCAGTCACGAGCCAGTCTGTCCCGAAACGTAGTCTCGCGCTGCCTTGAGTGTGTCACGAGCTCACGTCTTCGCTTGTTGCCCCTTTAAAAATCAGAATTCAAGGCCAATGATTTATCAAACCCCTATTATAAGAGAAATGTCACGAGAGGGGCATCGTGCCGTGCACTGACGCAAACCCGATCTTTCCCATGAAGATATAGAAAGCTTTGCATTTTGCACAGCCAAACTCAGTCTGCTCGTCGTTCGCCCAGCTGTTTTCTCGACAATACCTCACATTTGTTGACTCTGCTCAAATGGTAAGTATGGCACATTCATTATTGTAAGCTTTGTGTTTCCTGATCTGTTTACAGAGATTTAGAATAATTCTGATGGGAAAAGTTACAACTTTTGAGGTGCGTTTTTTTAACAATAGGCTCTATCCATGGTGCTGAAACTTTATAAGACTTTAATTTTTAGAATTTCAGAAAACTTAGGTGCTACATTAGTTATTTTAGCAAACTTAATCATTTATATAAACTAGTTGCGGACTAGATGCGGTAGACCCGTTTTTTTATTTCCTTGGCTGTAAATATAACAGAGGAAATAGTAACGGAAGAAATTTTAAAAGCGTGTTTTCCTATGGTGCAATGTAATTGTTGGTGTAATGTTCCATGCTTTCAACTGCGTTTGCAATGCACCTTTACATCGGGGCTGGCAGCTGCCGCAGGGGAAAATGCCTTGGCCGAGCCCGGCAGCTTGTCTATTACCTATAAAACCAGAGGGTGTGCAGGGCTTGAATGACAGGAGGGAAATGAGGCGTAAAATTAAAGAATCTCTTTCTAATGGTAAAAGCAAGAACCAAACAGCGATTGTCCATGAGCTGAAAATCAAAGAAGTGGAGCAGAGATGTCCAGGAACGATTTCTGATAGCAAAAACATTTTTATTTAGTTTATTTATTTTTCGTTTATTTATTTTTTAGCACGGGTGTGTTTGTAATATAACCCTGAATTACACTGATGTGAAATAGCAGATTATTGTATATACGATAATTGTGCAGCTGTTGTCTAATCTTTGTTTCACATTTCACCGCTGCAGGAATTTTCCGAGCACGGAGAAATGTTGAGACAGCCACCAAACAGTGTTCAGCCCCAACCGTCTGGGGGAGTGGTTGGAGCTACACCTAACAACAAACCGGAGAATGGTAACCCGGTGCCTCAGCAGCCGTCTGCAAATGAACGGAAAACTTTTTGTCATTCGCAAGACAAACCGTGTGAAATGGATTCCAATAAAGCCTATGGGACGTTTAAAAACGCCACTCCCGGACCCACGTTTGCTCCCATTAACTCTGCCGTGCGCAAGGATTCTGTAGGTAAAATGGATGGTTCGACCGCTCACGGTAAAGCCAATTTGGTCATGTCTAATAATCAAGGTGGCGTGAGGATCGCGGCGGAGCATAATAACAGCAGTGACTGGACCTCCATGAGCGAGACCACCATCATACTGGGTACAGATGGCAATACATCTGTTCTGCCTGGCACGGTGACCGGGGTGAGTGCTTACAATTGAACATTTCAATTCTGGTAGTCAACCAATCACCCCTGGGCTTAAAGCTTTTAAAAACTAGGGGAGTCTTGAGCAAAAGCTGTGGGTCATCCGAGATGCATCTATGGATGTTCGTTTTTTTTGTTGGTACTGGAATACCTGTATGTTTAATTGTTGTCACAATGTTGCATTGTGGAGCCAAAGGACCTAAAACAACCAAGTCACAGTTTTTGATTCAAATTATATACGCGGAACTGTATTAACCTTACATGCAAAGTTGTTTAAATAAATACAAAAACAAATCTAAATGAATACAATAATCGTTAGGCTTAAAAACATCATTTTAACTACTAGTTGCAAACAGATTCTGTTTGCTTCTGTATAACGTGTTTAAAAACCCAAAGCCTGCTAATCTGTGATTAAAATGATATGTAATTAAACATAACGATTTACAACGTATGTGCTATAGTACTTGGGACAAATGGGGCATTGTTCTTCGATCGTTCAAAAGTGTTGTGCGAAACGAAATATTTTTCCATTATTAATATCTTTGAATTCATTTAGTCTTTCGTAGATAGTGATTATTTCTGACAACACGGTAATTGCAAGAGTTTTCACTATTAGGTCTGGAAAGAAGTTGTGGCAAGTAATCCATATAAGGAGCCGAACTGAATATCAGAAGCCCATCTGAATTCAATGTGGTATTTATCAGTGCATTACAATGCATTACCACTTTACACAGATTAGGATCTGAAAAATATCTATACCATTTCTTTAATCATTTAACGTCAGTTATTTGAAAAAAGTAGCAGAGGCTCATTGGTTTCTGATGATTGGTTGTGTTTGCAAGATAATGGTTACATAAGGAACTGCCTACGGTAAAATAAGACACAGGAATACAAGAGCGTCCCCTGTATTTTTGGGGGGGGTGAGCATATGTGCTTTTTTTAGTTGTTTTGTTAATGAATATACATATATGAAAAAAATATATGTAACCATTATTTATATAATGCCATTTAGATGTACGTAATAAACGCATACCTCCACAAGTATACTATGGCCCAAAATCTGTTATACTAAGTATGCAGAGTTTGTTTTTTTTCTCCAGGATGAAGATGATGATGGAGGAGATGAAAATAAGGCCAGGGGAAACTGGTCCAACAAACTGGATTTTATTCTGTCTATGGTGGGGTATGCCGTGGGGTTGGGAAATGTGTGGAGATTCCCATATCTTGCTTTTCAGAATGGTGGAGGTGAGAAAAATCGAACTAATGTCTAATCTAGTGCCTAATCCAAAAGAAGAGACTATAACAAAAGAAAATTCCAACATGTAAATGAGTCGCCTGAAAGTTCGATATATCGTTTTATGATTGCACATATTATGATATTTGAATTATGAATGCTTATATTGTTGTTCGTTTATAATTTACGATTTATAATATAGCTTTTTGTTGCAAAAACGTACTCAAAATTAAAAATAGCAATTAGCTTAATCAGTTTAAGTTTTTGCGCATAGAAGTTAAAAGTTGACTTTTTTGTATCACTGTTTGAAATAGTGACACATTTCTCACAGTGGCCGTGTTCTTTTGTGTATAGGTGCGTTTTTGATACCTTACCTGATAATGTTAGGGCTCGCCGGTATACCTATATTTTTACTGGAAGTGTCGCTGGGTCAGTTCGCCAGCCAAGGCCCTGTGTCAGTATGGAAAGCAATTCCGGCTTTACAAGGTAAACTGTCATTATTTATATATAATAAACATTTTTATTAAGAGACTGATCATCAGATCAACACTGCCTAAGATGAATATGTATATAAGTGTTTCCAGTTAATGGTAATTTAATATTTGACTTGAATTATTATTATGTGGTTTCATTTTTTTTGTTATAG
Organism: Yasuhikotakia modesta; assembly: GCA_036877545.1. Lineage (NCBI taxonomy): Eukaryota > Metazoa > Chordata > Actinopteri > Cypriniformes > Botiidae > Yasuhikotakia > Yasuhikotakia modesta. The sequence continues at coordinate 46,742 of JBAJNP010000410.1, read as the reverse complement.
GTTGCGGGATTGCGATGTTGATTATATCTGTCTTGATAGCCATATACTACAATATTATTATGTGCTGGACATTGTACTACCTGTTCGCTTCGTTGAAGGAAAACCTTCCATGGGCTACCTGTACAAATGAATGGAACACCATCGGGTGCAAAGACAAAGACATGCTGCTTTTGGGTAAAGATGCGCGTCTCTCTCTCTCTCTCTGTCCTTCTATCTCCCTGTCCACCCTCCAACCCATCCTCCCCCTTCTTTTTTAAACTAAAATACGCAGTGCGCATCCCGCATTTCACGAATTAAGTAGCCTGGCACTCAGTTTAGGTTCCGTCGTATGTTCCTGTCGCATTTATATATCTAAAATTATCTTGTTCTTTAAATTACTCCCAAAGTTTTTATTTGATGAAAACCATAGAGGCTATGGTATGGATTTCTTCGTTATTGAGAGAGGCATACTTGGTTAATTCATATTGTAGTAAAAGCAAGAAATACAAATGGATGGATTTTTTTTTTTAATTTTTGCAAATATAAAGATATCATTTGTAGCCTACTCTTTGTTGAAACGAATTTCACTTAAAAGTGATTTGTACAAAAACTGTACGGTTGTATTACGCGTGGAAATTATTTTGTTACCATTTAGTTCGCTTTTATTTTAACCCTTAAGTTCGTTTTGAAACGGTTGTTTCAGATTTTTGCTTTTCTGAATTAGCAGAAAATTTGTTTGCTTGACAAATTTACTGTATGGTTGGTGCAGTGCCGCAGTAAGATCCACTGCCACCCTGTGGCTTGATTGGATAGTGCCACCAAATCACACGAATCAAAGATACTGTATATTGTGCAACGGGGGTTTTCAAAGTGTGGGGCGCGCAGAGCGTGTCTGTGGACACGCGCATAAGGCTTAAACATATGCAACAAGAAAACAATTAAATGCCACGTCCGTTCCTACAACAGCAGAATACAGTTGTACGTTCTGTATGTTTGTCTTTAATGTAGAGGTTTAGGTCAAGGCTCCGCCATTGGACTCAGATCTGCATTTTCGTTGTCTACAAACAATCTTTCGACACCAAACAGCGCTATAGTGCTATATTAGATTCAGACAGTTAAAATCTGCGTTGGTTCACTGCATCATTCAGTGAAACACGTAAACCGCAATAGACTTTAATCTGTCTGTACGGACAGCAGCGCCAGAACAAAAAAGATATGAATAAAATAAATACAACTTACATAAACTTACATCGACAGAAAACTATCATTCTTAAAAAGAAAGAATAATGCAATAACGCTGCTCCAAAATTATGTAATACAAACTTTCTAGCGATTGTTGTCTTGGCGATGAATAGACAGCAGCAGTTGAACACTACAAAGGTGGCCTGTGTGAAAAATGAGCGCGTACTGCGAGCGCTATGCAAGCTAAACCGAAACAGTTATGTTAGGACAAACAACGTAATGTAGGACAACAGACCAGCAGTAACTCTTCTGTATAAAAACAGCTTATCACTTCAAATTGTTGCGTTTTGTAATGTGGGGCTCGTAGGTAAATGCGGATCTCAGTCCGAAACACTGACAGTCTTAACGTTGCCAAATACATATCGCTTACTAAGGTAGGGATATAGGCATATTAATTAATAGATGTTTGCATCTATGTTAACAGGGTACACTCCCCCTTCTGTTACAGATCTTCTGACGTATTGACTGGTTTTAACTGGGATGGACAATAATGTTCTGTCCTTATATGGAACTAGCATGATTTTTGTTAAATTATTTTCAATAATTTAAAAATAAGTGATAAATGATAAAAGTAAGAAAACAATTGGGGGAGGGGGTCCCCACTGTCTTATGCTTTTAAAACTCCCGCTGTTTACAGCTCTACACTTGTCTATTTGAGTTTGTCTGGCTTAATGACTGGCTTAATTTCTTTTACTTAATTGGTTAATAAGCCTAACTTTATAAAAATGTTTCAAATAAGCCAAAAATTGTTTAATTTTAAACCATTTCGTTTCAACTGTCAGTTTCTCTTTCTGGCAGACTCGTGCATACTAAGGGACAGAAACATCACATCAATCAAGAACACTACATTCTGTTTATCTGCAAATGCTGTTGGAAATTTAAGTAAACTATTAAATGCCACAACTGAAAATAGGACATATGTCAGTCCTAGTGAGGAGTATTTCAAGTGAGTGTGCTCTGTCTATTTTTCTGTCTGTCTGTCTGTCTGTCTGCCTGTCTGTGGCAGGTGTTTAATATGTAATTTCACAGAATGAATTACTCTTGACAGGTTTAATGTGTTGCATATTTCCAAGGGTATTGAATACCCAGGGGACATCCGTTGGCCCTTAGCAGCTTGTCTTTTTCTGGCATGGCTCATTGTCTACGCCTCTTTGGCTAAAGGGATCAAGTCTTCAGGAAAGGTAAGAAGACAGGTGCACTGCATACTTCCTTCCACTTACTTGTCATTAAGGGAAATCTATATTGGGCCTTTTTGTGCATTGCAAAGATTACTGTCCTTATGGTAAATCAATACCATTTCTGTAACATAAAATAGTACTGAACTTAGGTAAATGTTGACACATCTATTTTAGATTCTATATATATCATATTAAGATGTCATGTTCAAAATGTTCTCATAGTTTTTATATATATTTTCAGCAGAGCTGAATTGAAGAAATTACTATATTAAAATGTTTGATTTCATTGAGGTTCAAAATACATTCAGATTAATGAACGTGGCAGATGCTTTAATTCAAAATGATTAGCTATACATATTATATGCATTCTCTTGTAACATATATGGTTAAACACTAAACAATATTTTTGACAATTATTTGCCAATAATGATTCAAAGGTCCTAATTAAACAGCATCAAAACTAACTAGCAATTAACTAATAGCAATTTAACAGAAATATGTCTAATTTGGCATACAGTAGCAGATAAAAGTTAACGATGTTTTCCAGTAATAGCTGTTATCAAGGGTCTTTTGTTACCCTTTGATAAGATAATTGGAAATCTATTTATAGAAATTGTTCACTGAGTAATATTTGACATTTATATAAATGTATATTAAATAAATGAGTAGAAACTTCTATTTGATTAACATTTTGTTGTGGTGTATTAGGTGGTGTATTTTACTGCCACTTTTCCCTATGTGGTGTTGGTTATCCTTTTAATCAGAGGGGTCACTCTGCCAGGAGCTGGTTCTGGTATCCTTTACTTTATAACCCCCAAATGGGAAAAACTCAATGATGCAAAGGTAACATTTGGGATATTTGATAAATAATTGTTTTTGGTGGTGAATATGAATTCTGCTTCATGTTTAGTTGTACAGGATTTTTATTTCACTGTTTCTGTTTGTCTTTTTTGTTACTCCAGGTGTGGAAGGATGCTGCTACACAGATTTTCTTTTCTCTGTCTGCAGCTTGGGGTGGTCTCATAACCCTGTCATCCTACAATAAGTTCCATAACAACTGTTACAGGTAACCAGCACTATCATGTTGTGCATCATTTCAAAAATAGTTAACATGTAATTCCAGACATTTAAGTATTAAAAGTATTAAGTACTTTTAATAGTATTAAGTATTAAGTTTATGTTTAAAGTATGTTGATTAAGCTTAATTAAATCAATCCAAATATTAATATTATGAATTAACAAGTAATCTCCAGTGTTAAACAACTTTGTAAAAGGGTTAAATCAATAGCGCTGACATTTTAACTTCATAGCCTTGTCAGTGAGGTGCTTCCCTGGCAACTTCCTGGCCACACTCTAGCAACTATTTAGAGGACCATAGCAACTGCCTAATGTCATTAATAAATTATATAATCTATCATATTAAAACACACCAAGATCAATCTTAAACATAACATCATGCTACAACATAATAGATTTTTCTTAAAATCTGTAGCATCATGCTAAATCGTAATCGCATCAAGTGAAAATCTGTATGCATTGTGTTAAATCGTGCTAGCCTCATGTTAAAACATGTTAGCATTATGCTAAAATATGTTAGTGTCATGTGAAATTTTTCCTAAACTTTTAAGCTAAAAAAACAACTACAATATAGAAAAATATAGCCCATCACTTTCAAGGCCCAGAAAAGACCTTTTTCCAACAATTTCTTCTCGTTTATATTAGTTGATGCACGTTCATTAGAGCACCAGAACACATGCACGTGGTGCTGATAAAGGAGCCAGTGTTCTGACATAGAATCCAGAAAAAAAACAAAATTGCAAGTAATTCTATATGTTGGCATCAGCAGAAATATTTATCAAGATTGTTTTATGTACAATGTGCGTCTTTGTCTGCTTGTAAACATAGTGCAGCGATTCTGGGTTCTGTCAGATCATAGTGTCCTACGTCAGACCACATGTATATGCCATGGTACTCTCATAATTGTGCACAGTAAACTAACACAGAGAAGAAAGTTTCCAATAAAGTCAATGTTCTGCACATAAAGCGTTAATCAAAATAAGACTGAAGCAATGTGGTCACATGGACTTTTATTTTAAAGATGACTTTATCATCATGTGACATTACTGTCTATGGTAAAAACAAAAGATCAAAAAAGTCTCTTGTATCTTTAAAAATCTCTTTATTAGTATTTAGAAGATAGAATTAAGAATTAGTAAACTACAGGCAATTTGACTCTTTAAACCATATTTACATGCCAACACTGTCAAATAGATGGATACGTCAGCCAATTCTTTTTTGGGTATATATAACGAACAAAAAACAATGTCAAAAGAAATAAATGTCCACAACCTAAAATCAGAGTAAATTAGACAAAATGACATTTTGACTGCCTTTTGACAGTTATATAATAACTGTCTTAAACAAAGACTCATTATCAATGTTGTGTATAATGTTGTATAATAATGCACTGTCTACTTGCAACTTACTAATTTGGAAAACAGACCTTAATTCATAAAATGAACGAACAACATTACTTCAGAATAGAATTAAAAGCTACAACATAATCTGTGACGCCAACCAATCTTGATTTAATGTGCTGACTTCTGTCACACCAGTTTCCAGTGTCTTTTTGTTTAAGCTTTCCAAAGCAAATATTGATGTGATTACTTAAAAATTTCATTTAACAATTTCAAAAACAACTATCATTTATGACAGAATTATAATTTGCTCTGTTTCTTGTCTGTTTGGCTTTACAGGGATACTCTCATTGTGACGTGTACTAACAGTGCCACCAGTATATTTGCTGGTTTTGTCATTTTCTCAGTTATTGGCTTTATGGCTCATGAGCTCAAAGTTCCAATTGAGAAGGTGGCAGATGAAGGTACATAATAGTGTGCATGTGTGTGTTTGTAGCTGGTAAGTTAACAAAATATTATGGCAATTCGTAATTACTTTGCATTTTAATTATTTAATAGCTTATTTTTATTAATTCTATACAATCTAATTTGCATATTTTTGTATGCTTTAGCCCCAGTGATGGTTAAGGGTGGACTTTTATGAGTGCTTTTTCTGAAAAGCATGTTTTTGTACTAATCACTTTGTAGAATTCATACAAATATGTCATCTCTTAAAATAGTTACATTTTCCTATGAGATCAGGTTGGGCAAGCTATGCATAACTATTAAATAATTTTAATTTTGGAATTTAATTTAAGAAATATTTTAATCTTTATTTCCTAAGTCTTTAAATATTTTTTATTTGTAGGACCAGGTATAGCATTTGTGGTGTACCCAGAAGCTCTGACCAGGCTGCCCTTGTCACCATTCTGGGCCATTATCTTCTTTCTCATGCTGCTTACACTTGGTTTGGACACCATGGTAATGGCATTCATTTGGCATTCAAAATCAATTTGATTTTGTTAACATAAATTAATGTATAGTCTTTGGTTTTCATATACTGACAATTACTAAATAAACAAAGCTAAATCCCTCTTTGTGTTCACATTTTGTCTTCATACTTTCTGTTTAGTTTGCCACTATAGAAACTATAGTGACCTCTGTTTCTGATGAGTTTCCCAAGTACTTACGCAAACACAAGCCACTGTTCACTTTGGTTTGCTGTTTGTCCTTTTTCGTGCTGGGCTTCCCCATGATCACTGAGGTAGGAAATATACTTTTATTCCCAGATAACACCTTTTCACACCATAGTACACCTTATTTAAAGTATAACTCTAAAAAAAGAAAACAAATAGGTAAATAGGTAAACTGGTAACTAACCTCCTGGTTTTAAACAATATAAACACCAGTAACATTTACTTAATATGCTCAAAATTGATTGATGCTACATAACAACACAATATGGTTGTGTTAAGTGTTGGTTTGAGTAGTTTTAGATTGCCTGTTTTTATTGAAAGTTTGTTTGTATGTTTTCATCTCCAGAGTGGAATGTACATGCTTCAGCTCGTGGACACATATGCGGCCTCTTATTCTTTGGTTATCATTGCAATATTTGAACTGATTGGAGTCTCATACATTTATGGTGTGTTTATCTCTGCAGTAAGATTTCATTAGGTCTGCTAGCATGCTAACATGTTAAGAGAAAACTTAAAGCAAGAAATAAATACTGAAACAGTACTTATATTATATTTGTCTAATTTTTGTCAGTACTTTCAATTTCTTCCAAGAATCATGCTAAGCATATTCTTTCATTTCTCTACTTATTTGTGGTTTAGGTCTAAAACGGTTTTGTGAGGACATTGAGATGATGATTGGGTTTCAGCCCAACAGGTTTTGGAGAATTTGCTGGGCATTTGTTACACCCACCATTCTTACAGTATGTCTGAATACGCTCTAGACATTTTTAGATTTATACACTTCAAAGTTTCATCATTCATTAGGGTATTACTGTAATAATTCTTTTTACACTTTCTCCTAGTTTATTTTGATACTTAGTCTGTACCAGTGGAGGGTGATGACATATGAGAATTACATTTATCCGACTTGGTCCATGGTACTCGGCTGGCTTATGGTCATCTGCTCTGTTATTTGGATTCCCATTATGTTTGTTATCAAGATGTACCTTGCACCTGGATCATTCATAGAGGTAAGAAGCATTTGGATGGCTTGTTTTCCCTTTTGTTCTTGTGGTACTAAAAAGGAATCAATCCATAAATATCAGTAGTTTTGTTATAAGTATAATAGCGGTGTTAAGAGTTTTAATGTTTATTGTTTTAAACATGTAATTTGGAACTCACACAAGCAATTGTTTGGAATTTTGATGCCTCTTTATTTCTCTCTGTACAGCGCCTGAAGTTAGTATGTTCTCCCCAGCCCGACTGGGGTCCATTCTTAATGAAACATCGTGGTGAACGATACAAAAACATGATTGACCCACTGGGCACCAACTCCCTTGGCCTCAAACTCCCCCCCAAAGATTTCCAACTTTCAGACCAATTTCAGTAGTCTTCCTCACTTCCCTGTGAATGCAACATCTCCCTGCAAGGGTGAGACCTGCACACACATAAACTCTATCCTCATGAATTCCCCTTTATGTTTACTGTTTTCTTTCAGTCATATTCCTCCTCCTCTGAGACTTTAAAGGTTTTTTCAAGATGGAAAACACAGAGAGCTGTTGTTTCTTTATCCTAAATAAGAATTCATAATCAGTGTGACAGTGGAGGTCTTTTTCACATTTTAAAACATTGTGACACACCACATTCTCAGAGGCAATATGATGATGCTGTTGCAACTGTTGAGGCAATATTTGACTAATTATGTATTACAGTTTTTTATTTGTTAATTTGAAAATGATTTCTGATAACTAACCTTCATATTTCTTCTGTTTGCTTGTCATCTCAAAAAGTAGCAACATAATTTAGATAAACTGCTGCGTATTCCACAGTGAACTCTAGCTTTTCTGATATCATACTCTAACTCTTTATCTGTGTATACTTATAATCGTACCTTGTGCCTCAGACTTCCTCTATTTATATAATGAGTCATAGTACAATGCTCATGAAACCAATTGTGCTACATTATGAAGGGAAGTGAGCACATTTCAGTCTCTGCAAATTATAAGCCATTCTACTCTTTCTAAAACTTTGCTAATCTTGCTGAACGATCTCTACAATGTTATAGAAGCCAAACTTATAGAAACGTTTCCAGTAGAATAGATTTATGTCATTCTTTAGTGAGGTTATGAAAACTTAGCCATGCAAAACTGAAATTAACTGTGACAACCTTTCTGTGTTGTTTAGAGTAGTACTCAACAGCCAACTAGCTGTTATGTAAACTAATATTTAGAGTATGCTCTGTGTGTTGTGATCTGTTCATAGACTTTGTGAATCCTCCTATTCATATGCAGTACACAGTTATAGTGGAGTACATCATATCAAAACAGTGGAAAAAGACGGAAAGTGTGGTATGTCTGGCTATTCAATGAGGTAAAAGAAGTGATTGTGTCATGTTAAGTAAATAATTAGAAAATTATTAAGTTACATGTGTTATACACTGTGCTAGTGTAGTTGACCCTCTAGAAAACAGTATTGTAACAAAAGCTTGCAGAGGATGCATAGATTAGAAAAAAAACAATCTTTGTTTATCATGTGAAAGTTCACCATTTTCCATCACTGTTTGTCTTCATGAAACAGGGCTTCAGGTATTACTGAGTTTCATAACCTTTATTAGATGTTGGAGTCTGTAGAAGCATCATATTTGTTTGTGACATTACATATATAGACAATTTCCATATCCAATGCATAAAAGCACAAACATGCTTTGATTGTTCACCATGCTGTATGCTGGCATTCCAAATCTAGACAAATCTTGCAAGACATACAATTTTGAGCTATTTGACACAACTGTATATATGCTTACACATATAACATTCTTGCAATAATTTTTGCTGAGCTGGTCAGTCAAAGCTGATGAAACAAGGTACACATTAAGAAGCACCTTGCCTGAACATTATAAAAGTGTTTTTCCACCACAATGATACACAAGCCCTGATTAAAAGGCAAACAGAAGTTTTTGTTTAAAGTATTAGTAAAATGTATATCATATAGTACTACAATTGAAGAAAGCCTGAATGCCACACAGCCCAGGCAATGCTAGAAATTTAATAGTTATAATACTGAGAATAATTACATTGACTGGGCTAACTGCATGATGTGTTTTCAAAGCCATGTAATTTGTACAAATATTATACCACACTAATCACCTTGAATATAGAACATTTTTAAGCAATTACATAGAAAAAGAAAAAAATATTCTTTAATATATTATTGTCACAAAGCAGATGCTTCTGTTAAATGTTTAGTGTTAATCTCTCTGTTTACTATATGTGTGTGCTTGTGTGAATGTGTGGATTAATGTGCAGCCCTAACTACTTAGATTTACTGTATCCAACCATATGATGAAAGGCAGCCTAGAGGTTTGAAAAGAAACTGTTAGAAAATTTAAACAAACGAAAAAAATCTTGACTCCCAGTTTTAGGTACTTGGTTTCCGCTGATAGTTGCTGTGGAATATTTGCAATAGGATTTAGACCTCTATAAAAAAAATGATTACGCAAAACCTAAAAGGCATTACTGCTTCTTATGCAAATAGATGCCCTGATGTAATAGGGGTTAGGTAGCACATTTAACAATATACAAGGCACATCCTAATGTTTGGGTTAAACAGTGTTTGGCTGCTGTTACCATTGTTGTAATGTTTAAGGCTCTGGGTGGTATTTTTGTCAGTCTTGTATGTCAGTTTGAAAGACATTGTTACAACCCAATTGTATAACAAATATTCTGTGAAAACAATAGGTAACAGGTTTGCATGTGCTGTTTGTGTTGCTGTGGATTATTCGTCTGGGTAAACTTCCCTCCCTTTACACTCCTTTTCTTGAATGTGCTCCTTGCTTATCAGCTGCAGCTGAGATTACCACCTTTACCTACCTACAGGCGACACTGGGCAGTAGGCAACCAAAGAAGGAGAACTTTTCAAAGGGTTCTAAAAATATTAAAAAGTTAATATATAAAATATATATAAACATTTTTATATATATAGCCTATATATATACTGGGAAATAAAATATATTATTCTGTGTCTATAGAAGACTAAAGCCCCTTTCACACTGTAATCTGGTAATTTACCAGCAAATTACCAGAATAACGTTACCAGTTAATACACAAATGTGCCATTCATTGTCTTTTTACTAGTAACATACCATTCACACATTAGTACCAGAAAACTGGTAAACTGTCATTATTTATAAGTGACCACCCAACAGTATTGTGTTTTAAAACATGATTGGGGTTTAACCTTATTTTAAAATGCATTCAGTTTACATTCATGCAGTTGCATCATATTAGTCAATCTTTTCTGGCTTGTGTAAAACAGTGCAAAGTAAACATGTCATCTGCATCAGAAAGTTGTGATTACCGAAAAAGTAGTACTCAAAGCAGTGTGTTCTGTTTCACCGGTAATGCTGTTCTGCATTCATACATAGCACTGTACCGGTAAATTACTGGTAATGTTACAATTTCTCTACAATTTCTCTTCAATTTTTTAAAAGGTCCCATTCACACATGACCTCTTAATGGTAATTTGCCAGTAATTTTACCAGTAAAGAAAGGGGCTTAAAATACTGCCACTCATCCTTTATTTAGTTGTCATTTTGATGTGTGCCAATATGTTATATGACATCTTCAGGTAACCTTTGGCCTTATAGATGTCCTGTGGTAATAAACTATTGTACATATTTCAGAATAATGTTACAGAGTAGCTTCAAATGTCAAAAGTCATTATGTGGTTAGTATATATCGCAATGTATGTTGTGTCATTTGGCACTTTACTGTGGACCTATCAGAGCATAGGTAAAATTTCTTATTACTTGGGTAATGTCTTATATTTCTGTGTGTTTTACATGAGGTAAATCTGCCTATGGATACAGATATGTACCTCCAAAATATCATACAGCATTCTTTGTTTGAAATATATAGTGTAATTATTAAAAAAATATATAGATTTTAACTGTGCCAGATGAAAAAATGAATAAAGCGAAAGTATAAAATATATATTAAAAAGTGCATGTTATATTTTATTTTAAATGTCATTAATCCTTGAGGCCCTACCTCAGATTTTGTATTTATGTATAGAAATGCAATTTAAATCATAGTATATTTGCCAAGAATACAATAAAACCATATTTATCATAAAATGTATAACCTCTTAATCAATAAATAAATGTTAATGTTTTCAACTTCAGTTGTGTTCTTATATACCAAGGTGTGTTGAATAATTGTGTAGAAACTATGTACAAACAACACTTACAATTCTAGTCATTATTCTGTTTTATGTAGCGCTTTTTTAGTTACATTGCTTCAAAGCAGCTGTACACAAAATACTAAGATAAATTTAGAAATCAATAAACAAATTGGAAAAAAATACAAATTCAAACATTCTACACATTATATGGTATTATTGCAAATATTCTGTGCAATTCCTATTGGAAATTAATATAAAGGATTTGCAAAAGCACAATGAAATACACACAATACACAAAACAAAAGTAATACAATATGTGAGAATGATAGAATCATTTGAGAATTTTAAGCTATGTTATCAGTCACCCAATAAGCAAGCCAACAGGGGCAAGGAACCAAAACTCCAGTGAAATAAACCTTGGGAGAAACCAGGATTAGCTGGGAGGGCCAGTTGCTCTCTGGCATATTAAAATTGCAATTTGTAACTTTTGTAAACAACTAAAGGTGGCTATAAAGCAGAGGCCAACCAAACAGGAACTTGTGATGTATTTGTATTGCCCTTCCCTGTGTTCTCTGTGTTATCTGTGTTCCTTGTGTTCCCTGTGTTTTTGATATTTCTTGGTTTTGACCCCTGACCTTGTTATCTGGATTTTGAAAGTTTTGGATTTGCCTATATTGTTCCCAATTGCCTGTGTGTACCGACCTTGCCTGTTATGACCATGCCTCTGAATAAAGAAACCATTTACCATCTCCATTTACACTCCCTACTTGACAGAATACATCACCCAATCAGGATCCATAAAATCCAGGATCCGGGTTTTATGAGAACCCAGACAATCTACTGCTGAACTTAAGGCAAGGTAACTCCTCCATGGAGGACTATGTTTACCAGTTTTGTGCTCTGGTTAACGAAATTTCATACTACGATGAATGGCTATTTAAAGATCTGTCCAGTCGCCCGCTCCGCCCTGGTGGTCTCTCCAGTCACCCGCTCCGCCCTGGTGGTCTCTCCAGTTGCCTGCTCCGCCCTGGCAGGCTCCCGTTCTGCCCGCTCCTGGAGGGCATTTGCTCTGTCCCACTCCTCCCTGTGTTCTGCCTCTCCTCACTACTCCCTGGACTTTGTCTGGTTTGGAGCACCTGGAAGCCGCTCCTTGGGGGGGTTATGTAACGGCAGGAGAGCAGAGGGAGCTCTTTCCACTTTCTGTGTGCTTTCGCTCCCTCTGCTTCCTCTGATGCAACTTTCTGTTTGGTGGCTATAAAGCAGAGGCCAACCAAACAGGAAGTTGTGATGTATTGTATTGCCCTTCCCTGTGTTCTCTGTGTTAACTGTGTTCCCTGTGTTTTGGTTATTTCTTGGTTTTGACTCTGGACTGTTTTGATGGTATGAAGATTATTGCTGCCTGCCCTGACCCCTGCTCTTGTTATCTGGATATTGAGTTTTGGATTTGCCTATATTGTTCCCGATTGCCTGTGTGTACTGACCCTGCCTGTTATGACCATGCCTCTGAATAAAGAAACCCTGCATTTGGATCCACCTCCCATCTCCATTTACACTCCCTATGTGACAACAAGTCTATTGTGCACCTGTTTCCTTGTGCTGTATGTTTATGTTGATTATACAACTGATTATTAGATAGACTGATAGACTGTTG
>JBAJNP010000410.1:17190-33922 GCA_036877545.1 Yasuhikotakia modesta | reverse complement strand
AAATTTGCTATGGCAACAGTCTATCAGTGCCACCACCAGGGCGGAGCGGGCGACTGGACACCAACAGTTGGAGTGCCACCCTGGAGTGCCACCAACAGTTAAAAAAACACCAAATTTGTTCTAGTCACCTCCAACAGATTTTGTCCCTTTTACATGAAACATGGTATGTAGTATTTTGACAAAAATTATGACAAAGTTTTGCATTCCATTTGGTTGCATTTCTGAGCGGTTCATTCTGGTTTGGATTATCATTCTGGTGCCTCGACCCACACCTGTCTCACTATTCTGATTCAGGTTTGCCTACATTTACCCTGTTTGCTAATATTGACCATTGCCTGTTTCCTCTGTTCAATAAAGCTGCAAAATGGATCCCAGTGCCATGTCATCATTACATAGTCTTTGTGAAGCAGTAAAATTATGGTGACAAATAGTAAACAGTATGTCTCTAATATCCACAGCATGCATTGAGTAATTTATATAAAACTTGGGCAATATGGTGTGATGGGCTGATGACATTGATATGACTATTGAAATTCATGGTTATAACTGGCAACAGGCAGTTAAACAAATGTAAACAAACTTTATTTACACAAAAAAGTCCACTTGCATTAAATTAAACTTGGTCAGAATAATGTAGAGACATGGCAGATTTTAGGATCTAAAAGGATTTGTGACTGTGATGGTGGGTGCCACAAGTGTAGGGTCCCTCTGGCCACTAGGGGACCACATGCCATGTGTTCAGATATTGTTGTGTACTGACTGTTTTCTGTCAATCGTAATAATTAATCACACAAACTGTGCAATTTCAAAAATAAAAATGCAGAATAAAAGCTGCAAGCAGCGATAAGCGGGACCTCGCACCGGTGCCACCACCAACCAGCRCCACCGCCACCTAGGACAGCTAGCACCACCCAGTGCCACAGCAACATGTTGGTTTTAATAACAGTGATTTGTGGGCAAAAGCATATGTTAATCGTAGTTTAAAATATGCCACTTCCTCTGTAAAACACACCACTTCCTGTTGACTGCAGGTGGTGCTATAACAGTAACTGAATATTACATGGTGGATGTGTTTAGGCCATGATTTTTATCAAATGTGTGAAGGATGGAGCCGATCAGAGCATTATAGGCCTTAAAAACAACACCTTTTTGTTCATGGCGAAACGCAAAATTTGGCAGCCCGCCACGGTCAGATTCTTCCACGGAAACTCAAACGCTTCGCAATTTAACATCGCAAAGGCCTTAAGATGAGAATGACACCACCAAAGCTGATCGGATAAAATCTGTAGAAGGAGTTCGTCAAAGTACGACGCATGGAATTTGTCAAAAATAATAAAAATCCAGATTTAATTAAAAATAAATATTCACCTGTTGGGATTAGAGGTTCGCTACACGAGACTTTTTTTAATGAATTAAAGTGTTCTATGAGCCTACCAAATTTGGTACATGTACCTTAACCGTAGTGCCCTGGGCAGGTTTAGGTGGCGCTATGGAGCCATTTTGCCCCGTCTAATTTTAATTCCTCTAATAGACTCGGGATTTTGTTGGGGCTGGTGCATGTGCAAAATCTGGTGAGTTTTCGAGAATGCTAAGGCCCTCAAAAGTGCGATGAATGCCGGAGAATAATAATAAACAACACAGAGACAATAGGGACTTCACACGTTTAGTGCTCGGTCCCTAATTATCAGTCTGGTACAGCAAAGAGGAAAGAAAGAAGGAAAGAAATTAGGAAAGAAAGGAGCAAGAAAATGGTAGTGTTACATTTTTAAAAAGTTGCACTTTGCGAGCACTGTAATAAGAAAACTGCAATACGGTAACAACAGCGTCACTACCAATTTTGTAAAAAGAGACATGTGGGTGGGGTAATTTGACTCTGTCAGTTCCATCATGTTAAAATGTGTTAGCATCAAGCTGATTTATGCTAAAATGTTCTAGTATATGATTAATTGAAGTTATACTAACAACATCTTGATTAAAGAAAAAACATGTCAGCATCATACTTAAACGTGCTAATGTAATGGTACATTGTGTGACTGTCATGTGTGACATCAAAGTACCGCAAGAGCGTCTCGAGAGCAGCCGGCTGACTCAGCCAGCGCAGTTTATTCAGAGCGACTGCAGGAGCGCTGATGACGACACAACTGCTTCACAATTGTCCAAATTCACCACATGACAACAATGACATGTTTTGGGTTTATTCTGACAGCTCCAGTCCCACTAATGCTCATATTTAACAATTAACTTTTCATGTCATCTTTATCTCATAAATGATGTTTATTAAAAGATTACAATTATTTTTACTGCAATCACTTTGTTAATTGTTATTTGTTTATATATGTTTTGCGCTTAGGTTTATTTTGGAACTTTTTTCATTCAGACCCTTTACTGTATTCAACTGCATGACCCAGATAATCATTTATAATGGAATAACTCAAATGTCAGTCTTACATCAGTCTACATTTACATTTCTGCACAGATTGAACATAGGTTATTAAGACAACATGCCAACACTTGTTATAATTTTACATGACCTAATATGCACCTCCCCTTGTTTGGAAAGCCTGAAATGATGCAGAAATACACAGGTAGTACCTTTAAAATTAAATTATTTATAATACTAATAACATTTAACATTTAGCACTAATTACATTTAGCACTAATTACATTTAGCACTAATTACATTTAACATTTACTCACCTTGCTCATTGGGCTCAATTTCATATAACAATAATGACATTTCTAAAGCTTCCAGTTCGTCTGCAATAAAACAAGCAAATGCCACGTGATCTACCATGACTGACGTAGATGCAGCAAACCACGAGAGCCCCGGGGTGTCCAATTTGACGGCTCTGTTTTAACAACCACCATACAAGGCCCGATTCTGTACCACCTTTGATCAATTAAACCAGTCTTCAAATATTTGAGTGTGGTGGAATGGGTGTTTCTCAAGACATTTTCCAATTTGGGATCATGGGCGTGAATAAAGGGCTGGTTTAAATTGCCCGGAAGCAGGTCATTGTTGCATGTCAGCCGTTTACCGGTAGTTGGTGTCAACAGAGGACGTGGTTATTAGCGTCTGGCCAATTAGGTTTCATTTTGAGCTCCTATTTAGTGGTACTGTGAGTTTCAAACATATACCTAAATGCCGTATGCATAGCCTCGGAGCTAATGTTAGTGCTTTTTGTTGTAGTGTTGTGCAATGTTTTCGACATCTGTAAACTGGTCGATGTGTGAGCTCTCACATTTACCGTAAGGTGAGTTGCAAGTGTGTACTGGAATGCTTTATGTATAGCTTTTGTGCTAAAATTTATATTGCATTTGTTTGGTCTAACCTGAAGATTGGTTTGTTTTTATTTTAGTCCACAATTTGTGGAATTATTCCTTTTTGTGTTTCCAGTCATTAAAGTGTTTTATGTTTGTGATAATGTTATATTCCTTATGCTGTGAATAAGAGTGTGGCTATATGTGTGTATGTGTGTTGGGTGATTGTATGAAGTTTAATCCTGCTGTGTTTGTGTACAGATGCCAGAGCCAGGGAGGATGATCTTTCCTCTATTCTTTCTTGGGTTGTAGTGCTTCCTCCACCGTATGGTCACCAACAGTAATTTCACGGGTAAATGAATGTGTGTGATGTGTGTACTGACAATGTGTAGTCACTGAGATTCACTATTTTGCCTACCCTGTGCTGATCAGCCGCAACCCTGTATTGAGTAGGTGTGCTATTTTTTTGCATTTTAAAAGAACTGCTTGAAGTTGTCTCTATTGGATAAATAAATGTATATTTTTATACCCATGTCTTTTGCTCATTTACTGTAGAACAAACTTTTGGCCTGTTGGGTAATACCTAAGCTGGTTAATAGTTCCGTGGGTGAAATTCCCAGGGTGGCGTAGTCACTGGATGAATTCTTTGTTCTCCTACCACATGAGGTTATTAAGAAAACCTACCTTGCAAACTAGTCCTAATTTTTTCAGTCAACCTCAATAAAATCAATGCACTACAACCCTCTCAAAGTCAAAGGTTAATTTTTGCATTTGGAAAGCTGTTTCATTAGGCATGGTCAAGTGTACCAATAAGTCTTTATTTCTTAAACGTAACATCAAACACTATCAAAACTAACTGAGCTCATGTATCTTCAGATCTTCAAAGCCCAGAGAGTGGAAACTTTGTCAGATGGTGGTTCTCCATTAGGATACTCAGACAAAAGGACTTTGTTTCACTACACTGAAAATGTATTAGTACTTTTTTTTTTTTTACCATTTGTCGCATTAACAAGTGCCTTATACTGTTGGAATCCTATAAGCACATTGGAAGCATGTATATCTCTCTTTTAATTTCCATGAACATTTTCCAGCCATTTAAATTTTTTTACAGAACCTATGTTTGCAAAATAATACAATTTTAGTAGGGACTATACAGGCCTTGTTTTCTTCTGCACATCTGCGTCAGGAACCGCATGTTGCAAAAGATGAAGTGTTCTGATAAACGCTTGCATTCACTCTTCCATGTAGCTCTACCACCTCCTGTTACAGAAAACATTCCCCAAACCATGACTTCCTCCTCCACCTTTCATGGAATTCTTTACAGACACACTGGGTTCAGTCTTTCCCCAGTTTGGCAACTAACAATGTAATCAGACCCATAATTCCCATCAGACCCAACTAAACTAAACTTGTTTTCACCACTGAATTGAACTTTGAACCAGTTTTCATCTGTCCACATAATGTGCCTCTCAGCAAAGGTTAGTCTATCATTTTGATTCTTTCTGCTAATGATGAAACGTTTAGATGCTGCAGACTTTGCTTTCAGTCAAAAATCTCTTAAACATCAAGACACGTTATGCTGAAATAGATCCTTACCTTGTTCAACAATGTTCACCAGTTGCCCATTGAGAGTCTCCGTATTATCCTGTTCTCTCGTGCATTTGTCTTTCGTGGATGACCAGACTTGAAACTTTAATGAGTTGACACTATGAACATGCAATATTCTAGAAATAATAGATTTGAAACAACCAATTTTTTCTGCTATGGGTGAAAGTGTCAACTTTTTGCCTTCATCTAGACAACCTGCTGTTGGGTTTCAGTGACTTTAGAACAGCTTATTCACTTGCAATTTAGTAAAAAGTGGGTAGTTTGGTTGCCAGTTAAATAGGGTTTGCCTGATAATTAAAGAAATTAGCACTAGGTGGCAGATTAACACTAATTTAATTATATAATTTTGGTCAGTCTTATTTTTCTAATATCTTAAACCCCAGTTGTGTGTGTACAACTGCAATGTGCAATTAATGATATATTAAGATAATTTTAGGCAAAATGCCTGGAAAGTCAAACATTAACCAATAAATAACTAGCGACTACATCGCTTTTGACCCATAGGTCAGAGTAAAGTGCTTTATTTAATTTATAATGCTAACAACAAATCCTAAACTATCGGCTATTTCAACTGAATGACAAAGGCTGTGATAGTAAAGTTGTCCACCAGTGGGAGCCCCCGGATAAGGAATGGTTTTAAACCCAACATTTTTATCTGTTTCCATCACTTTAAATAAAATAAATGCATAGATCCAATTAATTTGTGTATGTTTCACTGCCAATATTGTAACTAGTATACATCTGTCAATTGTTGATACTTAAATGCAAAAAACATTAGGTTTTCTTTCCACTGACCAACAAACAAACACTTTGTGTTTGCTGCCTGCCTTGATTTTCAAAGCAAAAAAATTAGGTTTTCTTTCCACTGACCAACAAACAAACACTTTGTGTTTGCTGCCTGCCTTGATTTTCAAAGCAACTGAAAATGTTACATTAGACAAAGTTGCTACCCTATGTCTTCAGAAAATAAAGGACAGCAACCCAACCATGTGGTACAACAAGCATACCCATACCCTATAAAGACCAGCCCGGAAAATGGAGCGAACAATAGGCTAAACTAGCTTAGAGGTATTCTGTATAGCATGGAATGAGAGTGTTTCAACCTACAGAAAGACCTTGAACAGCTTTTTAGATGTTGTATATCACTTGTGACCACCCGAAAAGTATGAAAACAGATAGCATGCCATTCTGATTCTATCCAGTCAGAAGATAATGCTTGCACATTACCTCCTGAAGATTGTGGGATTGTGGTCAAGAGTGAAATTTATCTGTTTTAAAATTTTACTGTTATTTCTATCATTCTATTATTATGAGTAAACACATACAGTTTGGTTTTTGATATGTTTTCCTGTGAACATGCCAACTGTTAAAATTCATGCACTGCTGAATGCAGCTGTTTGCAGCGCCCATAAATGGCAAACAATTTAATGGTTTTTATTAAAAGCTCTTGTGAACGCATTATTAACAGCCATGCTGGGAACAATAGATTTGGGGATAGATTAGCATCTATTAGCATCTATTTAGATCTATTAAACAAAAGATTCCAGTTTTTAAGAATACATTTTCTTGATCAGCCACATGGGACCCAGCCAGTATAGAAAGGTTTTCAGACATATTCTGTAAATAGGACATTTAACAGTGGTTAAATGCAATGCCTGTGTGTGACCCAATCTCACAGCAGGTGACATTCTTTTTTATCATAAAAAATTGTTGCCTCTATGCTTATTTTATAACCAAAATTATCATTTTCTTATCAATCAGAATTTGTGTCTCTTTGTGTATTTCATGTCTACATCATTATGCATAAAGTTTTCTTGGATAGAAATATAATTCTATATATACAATATGCGCTAGTAATTCCACAACATGGCATTGGTAAAGGCCAGCAGGGTGTAAGAGGATCTAGGATATTCAGACAGGGAAACCAATACATTAACACTGTCCTTCCTTTCTAACAATAAAGATGATGAACATACACCTATTGTGGATGTCAGAGATTTTGTAGATGGTGTAGTCACCGATGTGTTAAAGAATGTACCAGCAAGAAGTTTGAAAAATGTAAAACACTGTCTAGATAAAATGTCTAACATTAAAAAGAATTTCTTCTTGGAGAGGGAAGTAAGGGAAATATCATTGCTTGTATTTAAGTACTTAAATTATTAAGTAGCAATGGTATTAAATGACTTAAATACCATTGCTGATATGAAATCCTGTCCATGACAGCAATAAGCTGTATAGGGTTTATTAGTAGAAGATATAAGTAATCAACTAAGACTTGTCTTTGGTTTTACACTTCTATATACTGTCAAATATACAGTTAATGGTGCATGATAGCGGCTGTCTAAACCAAGCCTCTAGTCTAAAACTCTAATGGAATAAAGCCCATTTTAAATGCAAATGGGTTTTTTTCATAAGCCTCAGTGAACGCCTTAATATCAACCTGTCTAGAACAATAGATTTGGGTAATGTCCCAAAGAATAAATTTTTCAAGTGAATCAACCAAAATTAAAAAATTCTTTAGGCAAACCTTTTTTATTGGTTATTGCTGTAGCAGTGAGCAGCGCCTGCGCATGTCTAAGTTTTATATCCATTTGTGAGAAAATCTTTGCAGCTGGGTAACCTAATAATCCTTAATCATTATTTAAGCCAATATAATTCAGTACCACCAATAATAAAAAAAACTCTATATATGTGTTTTGGAGTCAACAGTACTGTGAACAAAACTACTCTGAATCTTATATATTCTTCTGACAGGTTATCCTTGTGATGAAGGATGAAACATATTTTGATGACTGATTTAACAGATTTTTTTTCTTCATAGTCAACAGAGAGCTGATGAGCCAAGGTGACAACGAGGTTCAGGAGTGCCAGGGCGGAGTAGGTGACACCGGCGACCGAGGTTGAGACAGGGATCCAGAGGGCCGCGGTGTGGAGCCGGTGCACCTGAGGATGGAGGAAGAGCCGGAGGGAAGGAGGAGCCTGACGGAGCTGGAGGGATGGAGCGACGATGTAAAACCAGAGGAGTGGAGTCCAGAGACTGAAGATGGTCGACGATGGAACCAGACAGAGCCAGAGGGACAAGGAAGCCTGGAGGAGCCAGGGGACAGATGACCAGCACATCACAAAAAAACAGGAGAATTTAAGAGAGGGAGGGTGGAAAATCTTCAGGGGTTGCAGCACAGTCAGTCAAAAATCAATTAAATCCAAGGCTAGCTCACCCTCACCATCTGTGGTGAGCTCCTCAGCCGGCTCACGTCCCAGGTCCAGAGTTGCAGACTCCAAGGCGCTCTGAGGCTCCGTTACTCCTTAACGGCTTCAGGCTGGGGCTCTACAAACCTGGATGGAAGAGGGCTGGGCACTGGGTCATGAGTGGGTCTGGCATCTGGGTCAACAGCCACCACCGTCATGGGCGAACCACAAGACACCAGCACCCATTCAAGAAATTCCTGAAATGACCTGAGAATGATTCCTAAATTCCATGAATTCCTAAAATGATGTGTGATGCTAATGATGCTTTTAGAAACACTTTAAATTTTGGTCATAACTAAGGGTCAAGGTATTCTCTATATAAATACCAGGTCATCATAACGCAGTTACAGTGAAGTACTCCTCTATTTTAATTACGTAATTTTGTTTCATAGCCTTTCACAATCTAAATTTAAACAATGTGAAAGTGAAAATAATTTTTTTTTGTCAGATATGGTTACTCATCCCCGAAATGTGACCTCTACATTTACAAGTGAGGGGTAAACATACACTGCAAGTTTGTGAAAAGAATACATACCTGCAGTAAACATAGTCTTAAACAAACAGGCAATAGTCAGGGCAGGCAGCAAACACAAAGGGTAATCCAAACACAGGCAATGGTCACAAGAGGCAGACAGAGAACAATCAATAAACAAAGGAAGTCCAGGTCATACACAATAAATCCAACACAGGTAAGAAATGCTCGGAATAGGCTACATGGGAACACTAGACTTTGCAATGATAGTTTGTTTGGCACGAGCTTATAAGCAGGTACGGGGTCCATGAGAAATGTAGTCCTAGTAGTACTCCGGTGGCATTTCCCGCTGATGACCAACAGAGTACAGACAAAAAGCTGTACATATTTGAGTGGTCATATTAAATCTTAAACGTGGGTCTCCCACATTGTAGACTGTGACAATTCCTCTCCGCCACTGACAAGTCATGCTTATGATGATCAGCACAAACTCTAAACATACCACATTAAACATTGCTGTACAAGTTAACTTACGCATTTAAGCCATCTCTCTTACCTTGGCAATAGCAGCAGTACTACTGTTCCCTGTAATAGTGCTTCTGTAATCTGTGTACTTTTAAAATTAGGTTTTGCTCAGCACTTTTGTAAAAATCAGCACTACTTTTGCTGTAATTTCTGCAGTGTGATCGCGTTTTCGACAATTGCTGTTCTAGGCTTCTTATATATCCCGTGGGCGTGGTTATGGCAAATTTTGATAAGCATGGCTAGAACTAACTTTGATGAAATGCGGCTAAAATGTTTCAAAGAAACGGCTTCAGTCTTAAGTTGACGCTGACACTAGTTTAAACAAAGCTGAAAAAAATAACCCATCACAAACCTTTTGTTGGCCTTTTGTTTGTTATATAAGAAAATACCTTAACCTTAAACTTTGATATTGATCCCACAGGATGTAGGGGTCAGTGGGCTTTGGAGCTTGATCCGTATGAATGGTTGATCAATGGGTGAGGAAAATTTTATTGCATCAGCAAACAGATCCTTTTAATTTAAAGGTCTAAAAAAAATCAAAAGAGACCTATTCTTAGAAAAGTAAAGGGAAATTTAGACAACTTTAGTGGCAGTTTCCCTCAGATGTTGATTGAAGGGTGAAAGCTTGTGTCATACAGCCTGTAGGGCTCTGGGTAAACCTGAAACTTATCATTTAAAGCTTGTAAAACCTAGGAAAAAGCTGTTCCTCAGAGAAGGGTACCTCTCCAGTCTATTAATTTATTACTGTATGACCTTTTCAGTTTGTGTG
The DNA here is from genome assembly GCA_036877545.1 of Yasuhikotakia modesta. Classification (NCBI taxonomy): domain Eukaryota; kingdom Metazoa; phylum Chordata; class Actinopteri; order Cypriniformes; family Botiidae; genus Yasuhikotakia; species Yasuhikotakia modesta. The sequence goes on along the minus strand of JBAJNP010000410.1, from coordinate 24,038 downwards.
TGCTGATATCACAGAACTGCCTGTCACGTCCAGTTATGGTGCAAGATCACTTCACTATATATATTAACGCATATCCTATGGTGACCAAACAGCCAGTACAGTGGCACAGTTGTAGAGTGAACAGAACACCTGAACACGTTCTCTGATCAGGAAAGTCAATATGAGTCAAACATTTTGCAGAACATTTGTAAGACATTAAACATCAGTTAAAAAAAGAACTACACATTTACACTTTGACAGATGTTTTTTTTCCAAAGCAACTTACATTGTGAGGAAGCTGAAGACTACGAAATGGTAGCATGGCTCAATAGAACATGGATAAGCGAAAGTTTCATAGTGGTGGTGAAAGTTTTCATAGTGGAGGCGGAAGACAATCAGAGACGGTGGGCAAACAGATTAATAACAGATAGACCAAAACCAGTAAGAACGACAAGAAATGCAACCAGAAGGAATACAAAACTTTGCAATTGGGTAATGTTCATTTGGTGGTTTTATACACAGTCCTTGAGCTAATTGTTTGCAGGTGCGGTGAGAGGGGCATGGTCAGCCCCAGGCAGTTGACCCATGGGAAATGTAGTTCTGGTGACTGTTCCCACTAATGGCCAGAAGGGGGCTGGGTGGGAACCTCAATGTAACAATATGGCTCCTGTAATCTCTTCTGTTCCTCATTTAAGTTGGCCTTCAGGTCGCTTAGCACAAGTTCCCCATGCTGTACAGCAACCACATCAGTGGGGAACATGCATCAAAATGTGTGGTCGCTCATTCAATGTGTATTATTAAAGGCCTAGGAAGTTTTCTTGCTGAGAAATAAAGCATAAATTGTACTTTGTTATTGTTTTGCAATTTTACTTTTTTATTTTACTGTAAGAATGCTTAAAAAATGTATTTTCTTTTCTAGCCAGCTGAAAGACCTGTAATGGTGAGGAGGTTTAAAACAAAATGAGGTCAAATACAAGGTGATTACATTTATTGTTGCACAATGGTTACAAACTGTTTGAAATTGTGTCATGGAATGTTAAATCTCATATGTTAACTATGAGATTTATATGTTCTTGATGTATTTGAAATGAGGATATTTATTTTGCTAAGGGAAGAAAAATGTGAGATTTATTTTGTTTGTTTGGACATTAATTGTTTGCTTCATCATAAGCAACATATTTCAAATTAATCTGAGCCACAGTGTAAAGTCAAGGATTAACATTACCATAACAGCATAATTGAGATCATTAAATAATGTGCATTTACCTGGGCCATTGTAATGAATGGTTAGAAGACATAGGATCCATTTGCAGCTTTATTGAAACAGTGTCAAAACAGGCAAGGGTCAAAATCATGGCAAACAAACACAGAATAGACAATCCAATATCCAAGTCCAGGCAAAAGATCAGGGCAGGCAGCAAACAACAACAGTAAAACCAGAGACAAAGCATGGTCAAAAGGCAGCAAGTAATCCAAATATGTTATACACAGTCCAATGTCAAACCAAGCAAGACAACACAGGGAAAAACACTCAGAAATGATAGCACATGGCAAATCAAGACTTTGCAATAAGTCACTGGGTTCGGTGTGCTTAAATAGCAGCCATGATTGAAAATGGCGGGGGCAGGGGCGGGTATGGGTCACAAAATCGTGCTGTGACCTTGTGAGGTCTGTGACAAAGTAAATGGCGATATCAGACCGTTGAGGTACAGGAAACGGATGGAGCAGATCTGCAGGATCATGATGAGGGGACTTGGAAATATTGCAGTTAGCACAGTCTTTAATAAATTGAACTGAATCAGAGCTGATTGTGGGCCACCAGAACTTGTTGGAAAGTAACTCTAATGTAGCAGTAATACCTGGGTGTCCAGAGCTGGGTATGGTGTCTACCTGGGAGAGAACTCTGGAGCGGAGTGCCTGTGGGACATAGGTAAGTTTATTGGGGAATTTGGTGCCGTTGATCTTGGTCATGATATTCTATTGGATGGGTGCCACCAGCACGCTAGCAGGTAGGGTGGGTTCTGGAGTGGGCTCGGGAAGTCAGGCAATGAATACATGAGAGGGCATCAGCCTTGGTGTTTTGGGACCCAGATCTTGGCTGACTGCAGATATTCCAGGTTACGGTGATCTGTCAGCACGGTGAACTCATGTTTGGTCCCCTCCAGCCAATACCTCCTCTCCTCAAATGCTGCCTTCATAGCCAGAAGCTCAATTGCATAATTGCGCTTTGCTGGGTTAAGTTTATGTGAATAAAAGGCAAATGGAAACAAGTAGGGAGGCTCACCACGTTGTCTCTGATGCGGGTGAAGTTATATGCATTTCTTAAGTCGAGTTTGGTGTAGTTTTTGGCAAACCACAACAATTCAAGGGAGGCAGGGATCAGAGGCAGGGGATATCTACAGTATATTAGAGTCTACAGTATATCACAGTTATATTTTGAGACCATGGTAATTAATGCATGGCCAAAGTCCTCCATTCTTTTTCTTCATGAAGAAGAATCCCTTGGCCAATTCCTTCTGGATGTAGCTGTGCATAGCCTCCGACTCTGATTGGGAGAGAGGGAAGATGTGACCCCTAGGCATAACAGCACCATGAAAAAGGTCAAATGGCATCTGGTCTGTGGGGAGGAAGCTCAGTAGCCTGGGTTTGGCTAAAGGCCTGAGCGAGGTTGGCATACTCCCTAGGCAGGCTGGTTCCAGATGTGGGGTTGGAATGAGCACTCTTGGGGAGCTTCTGTGACAAACAGTTATCTTGATGGTAAGATGACCAACGGGTGACTTGGTGTTGAGGCCAGGAAATTGTGGAATTGTGTCTAACCAAAGGTAACTTAGGATTATAGGGTTGTGGGGAACATGGATGACAACTAGGCGCACTGTCTCTTTATGAAGAGCGCCTACACACAGTAGCAGATTATCAGTTATTTTGGAGACCTGCCTGGTGCCCAGTGGTCTCCTCTCTGCCACCGCCACTGTCATGGGTGAGGGGATTGAGAGAAAAGGTAATTCATTCAGCATGGGGAACTATTCATCAATGAAATTTCCTGCTGCCCCGGAATCAATGAGTGCCGTAGTGACTGTGGTTCTGCCATTAGCATTTATCGTTGTTCCTGTAGCGTCAGGTGGGTATGCGCTATCTGCATGGGCTCCGGCTCCGTTTCTCTTGGATTAGTGGCTGGAGGGGGAGTGTGATCGAGAGCATGTGCCTGGGAATGAAAAAGATTGTCCAGCTGGATGGAAAGTTCAATAAACTGGTCTAGTGTCTTGCCCTCATCGTGACACACCAGCTCAGCCTGTAGTCCAGGATTGAGGCCCTTGTGGTAGGTACGTTTGAGGGGCTCGTCCACCCGGTTTAAGCTGCTAGTGTGCAGAAGGCGAGTGCATAATCAGCAGCAGATTTCTTCCCTTGTTGTAGCAAGTTTTTCTCTGCATGATTATGAGTTTTATGAGTGATTATGAGGCAATGACACAGGTTGAGTAGATGCTAACCAGCTATCTGTCTCCCAATGCTGAATTCCTTTCTCTTAATTCATTTTAAAGTACATTATTGGCAAGATTGTGTGCTCTTTTCTCTCTCTCGATGGCTCAGGGTTTGAGACTGCTAGACAGGAGCAGCCCCACCCATATACAGGGACATACAAAGCAAAATGTTGCCTTCCGTTTCCCCCTTTAAGGGTTCCCCCTCTGAGGACTGTCTTAATCTCTCAAATGACTTTGGCCAGAATTCCTGACAAGTAAATGTTCTCAAGTGCCTTCCAGAGGGCATCCTGTTAACCTTGCCAGCTCTGGTGTTTCTGGGCACAGCAGCTTCAAACAAGCTTTTCTCCTGACCGCCACAGAGGTCCCCAGAGAGTTCAGATTGGAGGTCCTCTGCCGGGTTTCCATTGCATTTTATGTCTGCCGCTCAAGTAGAATCCACCCTTCCTGCAGTCAGAGAGAGCCAGGCACTCACTGTGAAACAGTTTCAGCAACTGCTAGGCCTAATGGCAGCAGCTTGGTGACCACATTATGCTAGTGACAGATGCAACCCTCAATGGTGGGGTGCGGTCATGAGTGGCCATCCAGCCTGTGGTCTCTGGGAAGGTTACTTGGCACATAAACTGCCTAGAAATGCTAGCAGTGTTTTGGCTCTAAAGCGTTTCCTTTAAAAGCATTGCTGTGCAGGTCTGGGAGACCTGACAGACCGCCACATGTTGGTGCGAACCGACAACACTGCGGTGGTGGAAACTACTGAGCCTGATGGCAGCTGTGCTCAATGGAATTCCTTTTGGCCTGCTGTGCATGAGGCCCCTTAGACATGTAAGGAAACCTTGGTTCCAGTACTGGGAGCTCTTTGTCGCATGTAACGCTTGCGACAAAGTCAAGTGTGACGAGAAAATGATCCGATGTGTGCAGCAGGGTGACTTGGGTGTGATGAGTGGAGCAGTGGCGTGTGTAGATAAGATCAAGCTGATTACCTGACTTATGTGTTGCTGAAGTGGGAGCTCGCTTGAGGTCAAACAATGCAACCAAGTTGATAAAGTCAGCAGCCTGTGGTTTATCAAGGTGGATGTTGAAGTCTCCAAGCACCACCAGAGGGGTACCATTCCCCGGGAAGAATGAGAGAAGAACATCCAACTCCTCCAGGAGATCTAGATTTAGTGGACGATAAATGACAACAATGTGAGTTTTTACAGGGTGGGTGATAGTAACGGCATGTGATTTAAATGAGCTGTTGTCACTTGCAGGTGGCAGCTGCTTGAATGTCCAATCATTAGGAATGAGTAGACCAGTTCCTCTACCTCTCACCGATGTGCGTGGGCTGTGGGAGAAAGTTTGGGTATAGAAGAGGGCCACCGGTGTGGCAGTATCAGACCAAGATGGCGGCGCATGCACATCGCGAGGCTCAGTGTCTCTCCAGTTTCTGCAATTTTGCAGCATTTTTCTTGCTCATTTTGGGTCTGTTCATGCGGAACAGCTGTGCCTTTACATCGTACACCCGACAGGAGCTCTTGGATATTGGTTCAGACATTTCTAACAATTTTATCAACAAACTTTGTCTCGTCCCTGAGACCGCCAGAACCGAAGCGGCACACTCTACTGCCGGGCAGAAGTGCGCGGAGGCGCGATCGTAAACATGGGCGGGGGAAGCACGGTGGGCTAAGAGCTAAGCTAACGCTAACACCACATCGGCTCACCTTACCCAGCATTTTTCTTGCCAATGTATGGTCACTGGTGGACAAAATGGACGAGATTCAACTTCAGCAAAAGACTTTTAAACTGTAACGTCATGATCTTCACAGAAACAGCGGCATACTGGACAGTGCTATTGAGCTAGCTGGACTTCACACATTCCGGGCAGACAGGACGGCAGTTGATGTCGGAAAACACTGCTCAGCTAACATTGAGTTTCTCATTGTGAAGTGTAGACCGTTTTATCTGCCACGGGAGTTCACCTCCACCACCTTGTCACACCAGAGAAACCAAAACTTTGGACCATGTCTACACAAACATGGCTGAAGCCTACAATGCGACCCCCCCTCCCCCATCTGGGACAATCAGATCACCTGTCTTTGTTCCTAACCCCCAAGTATTCACCCCTCATCAACTGTGTGAAGCCTTTGACACAATTGACCATACAATCTTGCTCAGTAGACTAGAAAACTATGAATGCATCAGTTGTCAGGCCCTAGCCTGGTTTAGATCATATCTAACTGACCGCTATCAGTTTGCCATGTTAACGAGGAGAAGTCATGTTACGCTCACGTGAAATATGGTGTACCTCAGGGATCAGTCCTAGGCCCAATCCTCTTTTCACTATATATGCTACCACTAGGAGATATTATCAGGAATCATAACATCAGCTTTCATTGCTATGCCGATGATACACAGCTTTACATTTCCTCCGACCCCAGTGAAGCTTGATTCTCTAGGTTAACAGACTGTATAAGAGATATAAGAAGCTGGATGGCAAATAATTTCCTTATGCTAAACTCCAATAAAACTGAAATACTCATTATTAAACCAAATAGCACTAAACAAAGTATATCAGATTTTAACTTGTATAGATGGCTGTACTGTTGCCTCATCCACCACAGTCAAGAACCTTGGAGTGATTTTCGATAGCAATCTGTCATTCGATAATTATATCTCCAAAACCTGCCACACAGCATTTTTCCATCTTAGAAATATCTCAAAAATACGCCACATGCTCTCTGCATCGGATGCTGAGAAGCTTGTCCACGCGTTTTTGTCCTCTAGAATAGACAATTGCAACTCGCTGCTCGGTGGATGTCATGCAAATCAAATAAATAAGCTTCAACTGGTCCAAAACGCAGCTGCAAAAGAGCACACTCGGTCTAAGAAGTAAGCCCATATAAGCCCAATCTCAGCATCGTTACACTGGTTGTCGGTTAAATATTGTATACATTTTAAAATACTACTGACTGCCTGTAAAGCCTTAAATTATCTGGAGCCTCCGTATCTTTGTGAACTGCTATTAGAATACAACCCATCACGTACGCTGCGGTCACAAAACTCTGGTTTTCTAATCATCCCTAAAATATAAAATCCCTAAAATATAAAACAACAACCAAGATGCTGTGAAGCTGAGGACACCACCGACCCACCGATGCTGTGAAGCTGAGGACACCACCGATCCACCCGCCAATGTTGATACCCAGCTGATGTCTATGTAGCGTGTGGTCCTGAGGCCACATGAGAGTCAGGGGCCATCTGGATGATAACAGCTTCAGATATGACTTGGGAGTAGAGAAAAACTAACTTTCCAGAGGTCCCAGTAAACCATGCCAGGTCCAGAGATGTTATCACTCCTCTGGCCTGTTTGGAGATCATAAAATGGGGCATAGATCAGAGGTTTTGTTGTCCTAACAG